>JXCR01140171.1:61906-85173 GCA_002079205.1 Phalaenopsis hybrid cultivar | reverse complement strand
TGATTATTTTTTTTAAACTAAATTTGATGATAGGATTGATTTGATTATAGACTAAAGGATATAGTTGGTTTTATTTAAAATTATATATCATAGTTTTTTAAGATATTTATGATGTCATCTTTATTGCTATAAATTAAATTAATTGATATTCTCTTTTTCTCTCTTGTATAATGAGTTGCTCTTTGGGAAATTTCTATGCACGTTTTCTTTTATCTTTTAGATCTCTTTCACTCATGGCAACATAGTTTCCGTGATTAGATAATCCATTTCTCATGAGACTGTAAGTTCTTTTATCTTTCAATTGCATTATCTTCTTTCTTTAACTTTATCACCTCTTAGTGTGAAGTTTACATATATCAGGAAAAAAATGTTTGGGGAGGATGGTTTTAGGTGGTGGGAATAATTGAGAGGGATATTTTTCCACGTGTTGCAACGTAGGGTAGAGGGTTTGGTGATTAATTTAGTGGGATTGGCTGGGGCGAGAAGTTGATGGGACTCTGGAATGATTCAGAATGGATTTGCTTTGGAAATAATTTGATTAGTGTGGTGGTTGATGCTGAGGCCTAGCTAGGTCTTGCTGGGAAGGTAGCCGAGAGGTTGAAAGATTGTTGCGGTGTTGATTTAGGTAATGGAGGTTAAAATTTGTGGCTTGGGATTGAAGAAGAGAGCATCAAGAATAGTGCATCTTGTGAGGAGGATCCATAGTCCTTGTTTGCGGAATTGATTCTAGGTTTGGTGATGAAGCTTCTGCGAAGGATAGAATGTGGAAATGAGGTTGAGATGTGTTAGTGGGAGTTCAAACTTTGAGCTTGGATGTTTGAGGGTTTGTGGATCGGGGTAAAATTTTGAGAGAGAGAGAGAGAGAGAGAGAGAGTTTGTATTTGGATGAAGTGGTGATGGATGTTGGCTTGTGGATGTGTAGACAGTGTGCTGAAGTTGAAATTAAATTAAGATAAATAAGAGCAGGAAAGAAAAAGTGACTCATCAAAGATTTAAGATGATTTTCTTGCTATCAAGCTTTCAAATAGTTTATCAAACCCCATGAAGTAAGATTTAAGAAAAACAACATTAAATTTTTATTTCAACAAAAAAAAAAAAATATATAAGCTAATTTTTTTTTTAAGCCATTATTTTTATTCAAAATTTAAATTAACAAAGGATGGCAGTAAAAATGTTGGTTGATCTAACTAAATAGGGAAGCCGGGTAATGTGGAACTTTGAATTATTAAGGTGGCGGGGTTAATGGTTTTGAATTAGAGTGCATTAGAGTTGACTTTCTTTGGATCAAGCCTTTCATGAGGAGTTGAATTTTGTATCATGTTTTTTCACTTAAAATATACTTGATCATTGTCAAGTTTTGGTTGGTCACCTTGAGAAATCAATTCACGGACATGCACATTTTATCACATTCTAATCAACTACCATCAACTAATAAAGTGTTGATTTTATAATAATTAATTATTATTAAAGTCTCAAAATACATTAATTAATCACAATAGACTTAGAAGTAGAAAGAATAATTACATAAAACTCAAAGTTCTTGTTGTTTTATGTCAACTCTATCTTGCTTATAATTATGCTCTATAGAGTTGAATTGATGTGGTCAACTGCAACATCAATAGAATCTTTCTCCAAGTACCTCCAATCATGCTAATATGGAGTGTTTATTAGTGTTGGCAAGCCTATTTTTGTACTCAACAATGCGAGTGATCTATTTCTTGATTTTTGTTTAATCTATAAAATATAAAGTTTTATAGGTCCTTGAAATGTTAACAAATTAATTATACTGAAATGAAGATTAAGAATGACAAAAATAAAAACTTACGTAACAAAAATGTGCATTTTTTAAAATCTAAGGCAGGCCTTGTGGTCATTCTCAGCGCAATTTCAAATAAAAATGTTTCGAGGCATACATCTCGAGTAGCTCAGGCGAGGTGTACACCTCATAATGGTTGAGGTGCGCCTTGTCACAATTCCGATGAGGCGTGCACCTCTCGTGCCTAGCTTTTTTTTTTTCCCTCTATATTTGATAGTTCAAATATGAATCAAAGTTGCACTCTCACGCACAAGAGTTCCCCTTTACTCAGTCAAGCTTCCTAACGTAATTGCTCGTTGCTTTTGCTATTGGCGTTGCCATCACCACTCACTCCTTTCGTAGCTGACATCTCTGTCGCTACTTGTTGCTTCCACTACAACTGTCACCTTTTTCTGCTGTAGTTGTTTGTTGCTCCTATTGAAGCACTTAACATGTATTGCCCCTGCTGTCATTGCTCTCTTCAATTGCTCGCACTACCCGCACCCCCACCACGAACACAACAAATTGTNAGGCGAGGTGTACACCTCATAATGGTTGAGGTGCGCCTTGTCACAATTCCGATGAGGCGTGCACCTCTCGTGAGCTTTTTTTTTTCCCTCTATATTTGATAGTTCAAATATGAATCAAAGTTGCACTCTCACGCACAAGAGTTCCCCTTTACTCAGTCAAGCTTCCTAACGTAATTGCTCGTTGCTTTTGCTATTGGCGTTGCCATCACCACTCACTGCTTTCGTAGCTGACATCTCTGTCACTACTTGTTGCTTCCACTACAACTGTCACCTTTTTCTGCTGTAATTGTTTGTTGCTCCTATTGAAGCACTTAACATGTATTGCCCCTGCTGTCATCGCTCTCTTCAATTGCTCGCACTACCCGCACCCTCACCACGAACACAGTAAACTGGNTTTTAAAATCTAAGGCAGGCCTTGTGGCCATTCTCAGCGCAATTTCAAATAAAAATGTTTCGAGGCATACATTTCGAGTAGCTCAGGCGTGGTGTACACCTCATAATGGTTGAGGCGCCCCTTCTCACAATTTCGATGAAGCGTGCACCTCNTTCAAATAAAAATGTTTCGAGGCATACATCTCGAGTAGCTCAGGCGAGGTGTACACCTCATAATGGTTGAGGCGCCCCTTCTCACAATTTCGATGAGGCGTGCACCTATCGTGCCTAGCTTTTTTTTATCCCTTTATATTTGATAGGTCAAATATGAATCAAAGTTGCACTCTCATGCACAAGAGTTCCCCTTTACTCAGTTAAGCTTCCTAACGTAATTGCCCGCTGCTTTTGCTATTGGCGCTGCCATCACCACTTACTGCTTTCGTAGCTGAGATCTCTATCGCTACTTGTTGCTTCCACTACAACTGTTTCCTTTTTCTGCTGTAGTTGTTTGTTGCTCCTATTGAAGCACTTAACATGTATTGCCCCTGCTGTCACCGCTCTCTTCAATTGCTCACACTACCCGCACCCCCACCACGAACACCACAAACTGGCCCTTTTGCCCTTGTNTGTTGCTCCTATTGAAGCACTTAACATGTATTGCCCCTGCTGTCACCGCTCTCTTCAATTGCTCACACTACCTGCACCCCCACCACGAACACCACAAACTGGCCCTTTTGCCCTTGCTGTTGTTAGTTGCTCCTATTGTCACCACAATCACCTATTTTTTTGGTTTTTGATTATTTATTATAGTTCTTATTTATATATTGGATGCTATTATATTGGTTAGATGTTAGGAGTGAGAGATGTTTATTATGTTAATTGATATTGCNATCTCCTCCAACAGACTGAAATATTTGCTCATTTTGCTAATGGAGTTCAATCTGCATCTCAAAAAAAACTAGGAGGACGGTAATATTGTTTACATTTTCTTTTGGAAGATAAATAAACATTAGAGAACTTTCAAGAAACTATTTTTTTGTATTAACAAAAAGATCTTAAAAAATCTCTTGTGGCTAGCTTGGCTTATCTGTGATACTAATTTTGAAGCCAGCCTTTATACTTTTAGTTTAATTCTGTTTTAATTTTTGTCAAGAACTTTTTTGGAAACTGTTCATAGATATTGATGAAAAAAGGGCAGAAAATGTCTACTGGCTACCTTGGTTTATCTCTGATATTAATGCATAGACTAACTATTGTACTATANAAGGGCAGAAAATGTCTACTGGCTACCTTGGTTTATCTCTGATATTAAAGCATAGACCAACTATTGTACTATTAATTCTTCTGTTACATTTTTACCACATTCATAGTGGCCGCCATGCTTCAAAACTAACTGAGGAGGAGGAAGATGAAGAATATCTTAAAGAAGAAGAGGATAGTCTTGCTGGTGCAGGAGGGACACGGTTGGTGTCACAACCATCTTGTAAGCTTTCTTTCTGATATTGTTTTTAGTTAATCCATTTACTTGTGTTTGCAAGAGTGCTAAAGTTGCCTGCTTTTATCCAAAATTAACTGAAAATATTTGAAAACACAATATTAAGACATTGTATACTCATCTTGCATTAATAAGCAAAAGTATTATCTTTCATCATATCTGGATGTCACTGAAAGCGGGTCAGAAAAGAGTTATGGAGCCTGTTAGAGTAATCTGCGAAGTTATTGATATTATTATGTTTTTGATAAAATTATCACTTAAAAAGCAATGGAAGATAACTATGCCATTGACTTTCTTCATCACTGCATGCCAGAGCCATGGTTGGGAAATGTACCATTATTTAGGAAAGATGCTAAAAAAACTTTTTCCTGCTTTGCCCTTTAGGTCCTCTATTTATTAGGCTAACTGACAACCCTAAGTTGTTCCATAGTTGGAATTAGTTTGATGATCATGATGATTCTTTTTGGTTATAGAAGTTTCAATCTTTTCTTTCTTTTAATTCTCCACCTTAGTGTGTCATTGATTGGCAAATTAATAGTAAA
The DNA here is from genome assembly GCA_002079205.1 of Phalaenopsis hybrid cultivar. NCBI lineage: Eukaryota > Viridiplantae > Streptophyta > Magnoliopsida > Asparagales > Orchidaceae > Phalaenopsis > Phalaenopsis hybrid cultivar. The sequence goes on along the minus strand of JXCR01140171.1, from coordinate 80,439 downwards.
GCCAAGCAACACTCAGAATTTTTACCTAGTTAGATATTGAAAACTTCGCTTAACTAAAAGAGTTGCATTTTATTTTCTTAAATATGCCGTGCCAGTCAATGGCATATTTGAGGACATTAGTACTAGAATTTTGTGTGTTATAACTTTGTTGAGGTAAGTTGTAGAAGAAACTTGAACTATGTTAAAAGCTATTAGTTCATTGCTTTTATATCCTTGGTGAATGTTATCTTTGAAACAAATTTCATGATGGATTAATTGTATGGCGCTAACACTTTCTCTTATTGCTTCTTGATTACTATTAAGTTTTTTTGAATCATACTTGGTGATTATGATGGATCCACTAAGCTAAAATTTTGAAAGCTAACACTGGGCGAACAAAATGTTGGGAGGGTGCGCTTATACTTCTATTAATCTTTTGGATGAAATAACTTGAAGCATTTATTTATCCTAATTACTCTCCTTTATTAGTCTGTAATATGTTGGACCCAAATCTACATTTAGTCCAAACTTAAGTCTATGAAGTTAGATCTTATTCATGAATTTAAAAAGATATTTATTTGATTATGATTATTTTTTTTTTTAAACTAAATTTGATGATAGGATTGATTTGATTATAAACTAAAGGATATAGTTGGTTTTATTTTAAATTATATATCATAGTTTTTTAAGATATTTATGATGTCATCTTTATTGCTATAAATTAAATTAATTGATATTCTCTTTTTCTCTCTTGTATAATGAGTTGCTCTTTGGGAAATTTCTATGCACGTTTTCTTTTATCTTTTAGATCTCTTTCACTCATGGCAACATAGTTTCCGTGATTAGATAATCCTGTTCTTATGAGACTGTAAGTTCTTTTATCTTTCAATTGTATTATATTCTTTCTTTAACTTTATCACCTCTTAGTGTGAAGTTTACATATATCAGGAAAAAAATGTTTGGGGAGGATGGTTTTAGGTGGTGGGAATAATTGAGAGGGATATTTTTCCACGTGTTGCAACATAGGGTAGAGGGTTCGGTGATTAATTTAGTGGGATTGGCTGGGGCGAAAAGTTGATGGGACTCTGGAATGATTCAGAATGGATTTGCTTTGGAAATAATTTGATTAGTGTGGTGGTTGATGCTGAGGCCTAGCTAGGTCTTGCTGGGAAGGTAGCCAAGAGGTTGAAAGATTGTTGCGGTGTTGATTTAGGTAATGGGGGTTAAAATTTGTGGCTTGGGATTGAAGAAGAGAGCATCAAGAATAGTGCATCTTGCGAGGAGGATCCATAGCTCTTGTTTCCGGAATTGATTCTAGGTTTGGTTATGAAGCTTCTGAGAAGGATAGAATGTGGAAATGAGGTTGAGATGTGTTAGTGGGAGTTCAAACTTTGAGCTTGGATGTTTGAGGGTTTGTGGATCGGGGTAAAATTTTGAGAGAGAGAGAGAGAGAGAGAGAGAGAGAGAGAGAGAGAGAGAGAGTTTGTATTTGGATGAAGTGGTGATGGATGTTGGCTTGTGGATGTGTAAACAGTGTGCTGAAGTTGAAATTAAATTAAGATAAATAAGAGCAANTGGGAGTTCAAACTTTGAGCTTGGATGTTTGAGGGTTTGTGGATCGGGGTAAAATTTTGAGAGAGAGAGAGAAAGAGAGAGAGAGTTTGTATTTGGATGAAGTGGTGATGGATGTTGGCTTGTGGATGTGTAGACAGTGTGCTGAAGTTGAAATTAAATTAAGATAAATAAGAGCAGGAAAGAAAAAGTGACTCATCAAAGATTTAAGATGATTTTCTTGCTATCAAGCTTTCAAATAGTTTATCAAACCCCATGAAGTAAGATTTAAGAAAAACAACATTAAATTTTTATTTCAACAAAAAAAAAATCATATATAAGCTAATTTTTTTTTTAAGCCATTATTTTTATTCAAAATTTAAATTAATAAAGGATGGCAGTAAAAATGTTGGTTGATCTAACTAAATAGGGAAGCTNATAGTTTATCAAACCCCATGAAGTAAGATTTAAGAAAAACAACATTAAATTTTTATTTCAACAAAAAAAAAAAAATCATATATAAGCTAAATTTTTTTTTTAAGCCATTATTTTTATTCAAAATTTAAATTAACAAAGGATGGCAGTAAAAATGTTGGTTGATCTAACTAAATAGGGAAGCTGGGTAATGTGGAACTTTGAATTATTAAGGTGGCGGGGTTAATGGTTTTGAATTAGAGTGCATTAGAGTTGACTTTCTTTGGATCAAGCCTTTCATGAGGAGTTGAATTTTGTATCATGTTTTTTCACTTAAAATATACTTGATCATTGTCAAGTTTTGGTTGGTCACCTTGAGAAATCAATTCACGGACATGCACATTTTATCACATTCTAATCAACTACCATCAACTAATAAAGTGTTGATTTTATAATAATTAATTATTATTAAAGTCTCAAAATACATTAATTAATCACAATAGACTTAGAAGTAGAAAGAATAATTACATAAAACTCAAAGTTCTTGTTGTTTTATGTCAACTCTATCTTGCTTATAATTATGCTCTATAGAGTTGAATTGATGTGGTCAACTGCAACATCAATAGAATCTTGCTCCAAGTACCTCCAATCATGCTAATATGGAGTGTTTATTAGTGTTGGCAAGCCTATTTTTGTACTCAACAATGCGAGTGATCTATTTCTTGATTTTTGTTTAATCTATAAAATATAAAGTTTTATAGGTCCTTGAAATGTTAACAAATTAATTATACTGAAATGAAGATTAAGAATGACAAAAATAAAAACTTACGTAACAAAAATGTGCATTTTTTAAAATCTAAGGCAGGCCTTGTGGCCATTCTCAGCGCAATTTCAAATAAAAATGTTTCGAGGCATACATCTCGAGTAGCTCAGGCGAGGTGTACACCTCATAATGGTTGAGGTGCGCCTTGTCACAATTCCGATGAGGCGTGCACCTCTCGTGCCTAGCTTTTTTTTTTTCCCTCTATATTTGATAGTTCAAATATGAATCAAAGTTGCACTCTCACGCATAAGAGTTCCCCTTTACTCAGTCAAGCTTCCTAACGTAATTGCTCGTTGCTTTTGCTATTGGCGTTGCCATCACCACTCACTCCTTTCGTAGCTGACATCTCTGTCGCTACTTGTTGCTTCCACTACAACTGTCACCTTTTTCTGCTGTAGTTGTTTGTTGCTCCTATTGAAGCACTTAACATGTATTGCCCCTGCTGTCATTGCTCTCTTCAATTGCTCGCACTACCCGCACCCCCACCACGAACACAACAAATTGTCCCTTTTGCCATTGTTGTTGTTAGTTGCTTTTATTGTCACCACCATCACCTATTTTTGTGGTTTTTGATTATTTATTGTAGTTCTTATTTATATATATGGATGCTATTATATTGGTTAGATGTTAGGAGTGAGAGATGTCTATTATGTTAATTGATATTGTCTTTATTATTTTATATTACTTTCATGTCATGTTTTGTATTTGTTTAATGATTTGATATTTTGGCGTTTACTTTATGTTTTTATTCTGTATAAGTTATATGATATTTTGCGGGCTACAAATGTAATTTTTTTATTTTTTATCATATTAGAATGTCAATTTCTTTTTTTAATACACATAGACACACACACATTATATTATTTGTGTATTATTTTTATCCCTTTTTTTGACTTGTTAAATTTGTGAAATGTGAGCTTTATGCCCGTAGACCATCTTGAGGTTTTTGCCTCGCCTGGCTAATGAAAAATGCTTCAATACTTAGTTGTGCAATTTTAAACATTGACCACGGGGGCCAATTCCCTTATGTAACATATAATATTCAAATGTTGTTGTGGGGAACATCAAACATGAAATAAAACACAGTCATCATCAACATACTCAAATGAACGGTAATTTTGATAAATAATTATAACATATTTGGCATTGTTAATGCTATCTTTATGTAGCACAAATGAATGCGAGAATGCCATTGAAGTTACATGCTAATGATAATGTTGATGTGCACAAATGATGATTATGTTGATTAAGTGTTTTAAAAAATAATCCATTTATAGCACCTTGTAAATCATGGTGATTAATATGGCTTAAGTGCTTAGACATTGGTAGCCTAATAATATGGTTCATAAGGTTCTAAATCACATAGAAATGGCAATTTAACCGGTAATTTTGTAGGGTTTTTGTTAGATATAATAGCTTATTGGTTCAAGCAAATGATAGTTTGTGTACCTTATGTATTGAAGGTATATCATTCCTTTTCTTAGGAAGAATGTGTAGTACATCAGCTCTTATGGCAAGTAATGTATTCCTACAAACTGTTGGGGCAGGTTTATCGGAAGCATTTAAATGGATTGTGGTCTAGTAACGTTAAATTTGAATTACACGGATGTTCTAAGGTTGTGTCAAGTGATGTATCATCTCAAACTATTTGAGTTGTTGTATTTGTGATATATGATATTCTTTAGTGCATTTTTTTAACTAGATGGATTAGTTGATGAGTTGGCCATTGCCAATCAATGAAGCACAAAACTTGTGTTTGTATTGAACATTTGTTGGAAATGTACATTACTCAAGCATATGTTCTACACTTTAAAAATTGTGTTTGACGTGGCCTGATATGGGTTGAAAACTGTTTACCACATGAAAAGACACCAAGACATGAGTGTTAAAACTATATAAATTTTGTGTAACACGTGAAGGGCGTGCGGGTGAAATAGCATTCTATTTGTATTTATCTTGTGATGTTAATGGCTCTTTCACGTGTGCCTTAATAGTCTCTTTGCATTTTTTTCCATTATAAAATGTAGCTAGCTATCTTCACTTGGATAGGTGCCATAATGGGAGATTCAAAGTTTGTAGGTATTGCTTTTGATCACCTTATTCTTTGATCACCACTAATGTCGTGGCCTTCATGAGAAAAAATGCAACTAGAAAGTTTCAACTTTGATAAGACCATTGATGGGGATTCATTGTTTATGAATAAAGCTTTAGATGCTTTGTGCCTATTCCCTTTGATGAATTATTAATAGAGATCTATATTTTACAAGCTTTTGTGGCTTCCTTCATTTGTTAGTGCTTTCTATGCACTAATTGAAGTCTTTATTTTGCGTTCCCCTACCATTTTCTCATTAGTCAATGAAGTTCTATTGACATTTTTTGTTACAAACTTACAATTCTTGTATTCAATTACTTGATAAGTGGCTTCAAAAGATTTACAAATCAAACATTTTACATGAAATTATCTAAGGCAACTCATAGTTTCATTTGCTTATTGATTTATATGGTTTATTTTTCCATTGGATAAATATTTCTAGATATACCTATTTAAGTATCTTGGATTTAGCATTGAGAATGCTAATACTCATATAATAAAGATAAAAAAAAGCTTTTATCCCACTAAGTGGGGTTGGCTACATGATTTTTTTTCTCTATTACATCCTATTGAGTTTCATATTTTCTTCAAATTCTAATAGATTAAGATCATTTTTATACAATATGCCCCACTTTTTGTAGGTCTATTGCCTTTCTTAACATAAGTCGAATATAAAACATCTATTCTTCTAATTGGATCATCAAATGGTCGATGTTTAATGTTACCAAACCATCTAAGACAACTCTTTAATTTTGTTCGCCACTGGAGCTATACCAACCCTATGACGGATATATTAATTTCACAATTTTTCTCTGATTTTAAAGCCACTCATCCACCTAAGCATTCCCATCTCGGCAACACTTAACTTAGTTTTATGCTTTTCTTTTAAAGGTCAATATTCAATGCCATAGAGCATTGTGGGTCTCACCATTATCTTATAAAAATCTTCTTTCAGTTTAAGCGGTACTTTTTTTATCACAAAATAGGCGAAACATTCCTCTACTTCAACCACCCAACTTGAATTCAGCTAATGACATCCCCAAATATATCACCATCAATTTGAATAATAGACCCAAGATATCTAAAGCATGCACACCTTTAAACAATTTTATCACCCATAGTTACAACTCTATCACTAGAGCAACTACTAAAATTTCATTCCATGTATTTAGTTTTAGTTCTACTCAATCGAAGGCCTTTAGACTCCAATGTAGACCTCCATAATTCAAGTTTTTCTTAAGCTTTTTCTCTAGTCTTATCCATAAGAAGTATATCATCAGCGAAAAACATACACCAAGGTACATCCCTTTGTAAATGTCCAGTAAGTGCAATCATAACTAAAGCAAAAAGATATGGGCTTAAAACTGATCCTTGATGTAATCTAACTGAAATTGGAAAATATTTGGTCAATCATTATTCTGTTCGAACACAAGTAACAACTCTAGTATACTTATCTTTAATGACTTGAATATAATTCATATCAACATCTTTCTTCTCTAGAACTCTATATCTTTTGGAACTTTATCGTAAGCTTTTTCTAAATTAATAAAAGTTATATGTAGATCCTCCTTATTCTCTCTGCACTCTTCCATCAAACCTCTCAATAAATGTATAACTTTCATAATAAACCTACCCGCCATAAATCCAAACTAGTTATGAGAAATTTTTGTAATACGTATTAACCTATGTCAATTACCCTCTCTCATAATTTTAAAGTATGACACATAAACTTAATACCACTATAATTTCAAATTTTTGTGCATTCTCTTTATTCTTAAAAATAGAGACCAAAATACTCTTCCTCCAGTCCTCATGCTTCTTTTTAGTTTTTAAAATATTATTAAAGAGTTTTGTAAGCCAATAAACTTAAATCTCCTAAATATTTCCATATTTCAATTATAATTTTATCAGGTCCTACAGACTTTTCACCATTGGTTTTTTTTAAAGCCTCATCAACTTCTTTTTTACTAATGCGACGGTAAAAATGAAATATTTTATTAGTATTAACGATATTAAGATCACTAAGGTTGATTGTATTTTCAGAAAATTCAATGAAAAAGTTATCAAAATAACTCACCCACCTATATTGAATATCATTTCCTATGAAAGACACTTTTTTATTTTCATCTTTAATACACTTTACTTGAGTTAAATTTTGACTTTTCTTCTCTCTTTATTTGGCTAGTTTATACATATATTTTCAATCCATCTTTTGTATTAATATATTATAAAGATCTCTAAAAGCACAATTTTAGCGTCATAGATTGTTTTATTAGACTTCCTACAGGTCATTTTATATTTTTCCGAACTCTCAAGCTTTTACTTTTAAACTAATTTTTATGAGATAACTTCTTATATTTTATCTTTTATTGCACATTGTTACTCCAATTATTTTTATTTATAGGAACTTTTTCTTTTGATTTTCAAAGTAAATTATTTGCCACTTGTTTAATGGTTTTCGTTACTTTATCCGACATTAAATTTGATTCTTCATGAACACCCCAAATCTTGAAATCTTGAGATTTATTAATAAAAATAATTTTATTTGTGTCTTTTAGGTGTCCCCATATAATTCTATTATAATGATTTCTAGTATTTTTTATTTTACAACTATTCCTCTCAAAATCCAGAACTACTTAAATTCTGACTTGGAATTACTTTACAATATATACATTCTCGTTGTTCTCTTCATCTCATAAGAAAATAATCAATATGTTTTGTTAGATCCATTATTATAAGTAATAATATACTCTTCTCTTTTCTTGAATAAAGTATTAACAATAACAAAACCATACGCTAAAATAAAATTTAACATGAATGTACCTTCTTCATTAATCACTCCATAACCGTAGCCACCATAAATATTTCTAAAATCATTTACCACTCTACAAACATGTCCATTTAAATCTCATCCAACAAAAATTCTTTCTTCAAGAGGTATCATTTGTATTAAGTTTTTTAGGTCATTCAAGAATTTTTTTAGAAGCTATGTCTAAATCTTCTTGAGGAGCATAAACGCTTATAATATTAAAAATCTTAGTATCATAATAATTTTAAGGGTTATAATTCTATTAATTTTACAATATTTTCTTTTAAACTCTTATATATAATTTTACTTGCACCATTTCTAGATGATTCTTACCTAAATATCAAAGTTTAAAATTTAAGTTATCAATATTCTTAGTTTTTTCTCCAACTATTTAATATCTTAAATACTTCAGGTATTTTTCTTTCTATGAATCATGATATCAACAAATTCAATTACTTTCCGTGAGAATACCCATATTTCAAGATCTTATCCTACTATTATAATCATGAACTAACTTCTTTACCTGCATCTGTTGGTAATGTGGAAACTTTTGCTTATTTGACACTACACCCAGACGTTGGTGTAGCGACACTTGCACACCTTTCACTGTATCTAGTTCATATAGTGTGTTGCTTCCAGGAGATGTCCTACTATTAACACAATGATACAAAAATTCATGTCATGGTTTTTTGACAAATTTTACGTTGGTTGTCGGTTGTCTAACACAACCCTCCACTTTTCACATCAAGGGCTTGGGACTCGGCAATGACAGTGTTAAATATTTATTAATTCTCTTTAAAAGAACAATATCACTCCTTAATAGGTGAAAGAGTATTTGTGCTTGTTAATTTTTTTTTTATCTAGGAGAATCCTATAATTTATTCAAGGATAGATTAAGTTTTGGTTCATTGACCCTGATATATTAATTACAATGAATAATATTGAAATTTTGAAGTTATTAATTTCAATCTTAATGAGCCATCTTATGAAATTAAGTTTTTCATAGATAATGGTGAATGCATTATCGAATGGAAAATGAATGCTAGTGCAACTTTTTGATCATATCATTTAGTATGTTAATCTTAATTATTTAAGCATCATTCATGACTTAAAAAATTGCACAATATGAGGCCCTTAGCGTCTTGTAAGTGACGTGTGCTTTATGGCCTCCTTTGTCAGGTGTCATTGTCTAAAAATTTAAAAGGCGTATGCCTCATATTTAGGATTTAGATTGATTTGAAAAAAAAACTCCAAATAAAGGGAAATTTGATATAGATGTTCCAAAATAGAGAAAATTGGAGAAATAGGCTTGTTTTTGTAATAGTAACACTTCTTATTTTATATTTTGATATTAGTATAATAACTTTTTTTTTTATTTCGTGCAGTCGGTTAATTTTAAAATTCGTGCCTTAAAATACCTTATGATGTATTGTAATATGTGGGCATAAAGCATCTCGGTACCTAATTGTATAAGCTTAAACTGTGAGATCATCAATATGCTCATATAATCATACTTTTTTGGCTATTTTTAAAAGGAAATTGTTATTTTTTTTGAAGAATTTTCTTACTTTTAATAAACNTCGGTTTATTTTAAAATTCGTGCCTTAAAATACCTTATGATGTATTGTAATATGTGGGCATAAAGCATCTCGATACCTAATTGTATAAGCTTAAACTGTGAGATCATCAATATGCTCATATAATCATATTTTTTTGGCTATTTTTAAAAGGAAATTGTTATTTTTTTTGAAGAATTTTCTTACTTTTAATAAGCAATTTTGTTATTAACGAAATATTTGACTATTGAAAAGGATTAATAAATTTTAATTTTGGAGTGTTGTTGATAAATAACAACTGTTATATGTTATACAATTTTAATTTTTTGTTAATGGTGTTTGTTTTTCTTTATTGGCAATTTTAATGTCTGTGAGTATCATATATACACTGTTTCATTGTCTGTGTATGTAATTCATAATTACAAACTAGTATTCTTCTCTTAAAGATTTGATTCTACNTTTTTTTTTCTTTATTGGCAATTTTAATGTCTGTGAGTATCATATATACACTGTTTCATTGTCTGTGTATGTGATTCATAATTACAAACCAGTATTCTTCTCTTAAAGATTTGATTCTATATACTTTAGATCTTATCTTTGTCTTTTAAGACATTGGTAAGAGTTTTTTCATTCATATATTTTTTTTTAAAGGATATCATTTTGTTTACGGAACGACATCTCACTTTTTTTAGTCTTTGTAATTATCTAGTTGAATGAGCAATAGGCACTTAGTGGTTATAAGAATGGATGTTCTATTGTTTTAGTAAATATTGAACGAATATGGGTAGGGTTTAGATTTGAGGTTAGAGAATATGACATTTAAGTGTGTTTTTATTCAATGATACCTTCATCTTCTTTGATTAAATGATGTGCTTTCTTGAAACATATTTTTTTGTTTCCAGTCCTTGGAATCAGAAGCATTTTTCATGCTAGATGAAGGTTGGGATGCATACTGTAAACACAAATGTAATATGATGCTCTCTCTTTAAAAAATGATGACCATTATAAAATGATTGAAGTATAGGTATATGAGAAATCTTTTGAAACTTCAAATAATAGTGCACCGCTATTTTTCACTTATAAACATATATGCACTACTAAGAGCCAACCTAAAATCAAAGGTTTACTATTTAAGTCCTAACAAATTAATTCTTTTTCTACATGCCCCACTAAAGTTTCACTCTCAAGCTCGAAATTATGTTTTTCTTTCATTTCGTTTGTCTTCAATCTTTGTTTGCTTGGCAAAAGATTCTCACTCTTACTGCCCTTTATCTNTTTTCTTTCATTTCGTTTGTCTTCAATCTTTGCTTGCTTGGCAAAAGATTCTCACTCTTACTGCCCTTTATCCCTATAACTTTATTTGTTTTAGATGTTTAACAATTTATCTCGTCTTGTTTTACTTTTACTTTTAATTTTGTTTGATTTTGTGGGTTTGTGAAGCTAAATTTGGCAGTTGGAATATACACGTTTTTTGGCTTTGAATTTGGAATTAATTTTAATTTTTTCTTATATTTTATTTTTAAATCATATTTTTATTTATGAAATATTAAAATTATAACATGTCACCTTGTGACGTTAAAGTATCACATACAGCTCCATCTTTTAAAACATTACGAAAAAAAATATTTTTTTAGTTAATTTTATTATTNATTTTATTTTTAAATCATATTTTTATTTATGAAATATTAAAATTATAACATGTCACCTTGTGACGTTAAAGTTCACATACAGCTCCATCTTTTAAAACATTACGAAAAAAAATATTTTTTTGGTTAATTTTTATTATAATCAGATGATAAATTTGATTTTGATTGCACGTTAGAATTAATTTTAATTATAAATTTTAGATTTTTTTATAAATATGGAATGATTTTATTTTTTTATCATGAATTGAAATTATTTTTTTTCCTGCCCCTCTTTTTTCCTAATTAGCCTTATGAATTTTCTCCATCTCTTGTTCTCCTCTCATGATAGCATGGCTCCCGAGGTCCTTTCTTTCTATCTTTAGTATCTCTCCTATCTTTAATTCTTTCTTTCATCTCCCCATCTCCTTTTCTCTCTTCTTCTCATCTCTCTTTCTCCATCTTTAGTTCTTTCTCTCATCTCTCCATCTTCTCATCTCCTTTTCTCTCCCTATGTGAATAAATGGCTGAGCTCTTCCGNATCTTTAGTTCTTTCTCTCATCTCCCCATCTTCTCATCTCCTTTTCTCTCCCTATGTGAATAAATGGCTGAGCTCTTCCTTCCTATCTTTAGTTCTTTCTCTCCACAAAACTGCCTAAACTAGAAATCAAATAAAAGTGAATGGCTATTGAGAAGGACATCTGCCTCAACAGATCTAGGCCACTAAGATTTCTGGTCTCTATCACCAAGACTCTGGAATGGAAGGAGAACCTCCACTACTTTGTCTGACTTTGTAATATTTTTCAGTTTTTAAGCTGATGGTTTGATCATGGAGAGACACTCAGGTCTTACTTGGTTTCTTTTGTGATGTTTAGGCTAATCTAATACAATTTAGCCATAAAGGTTGTGTAGTTTACTAGATTGATTGCTATTGGAAATCCTTGGAGTTTGCTTATAGTTTGTGGAAATATCCAGTTTACTACCCCTTTGAGGCATTACTTGGGATATTATTGGGGGAATGTATTGCTTTAAGGCTGTTATGTTCAATCTTGCTGTTAAATATTAGGATGGGATCACTGCGTGTTAATCCTTTTTATGAACGCCTTTTGGTTCACGGGCAAACTTGTAGTGCAATTGTTAATCCATTATTGGGACATTTTACAATTAGAAAGTTGCAAAATTATTTAATGTGGTTTTTGTTTTATTGGTTGACTTGCAGGTATACATGGTAAGATGAGAGATTACCAATTAGCTGGGTTAAACTGGTTGATTCGATTGTATGAAAATGGAATTAATGGGATTCTTGCTGATGAGATGGTATGCTTTTATTATTTTCTTCAGTCTAGCATATATTTTAAGATAATTGCTCTATTGCTTTTCGGTTAGGAGATGATCTAGTTCTTTACTAGATTGGCTTTGTGACGTTTTCAATTTTATGTTTCTGTATAAGTTGTCTTCATTTTTGAACTGGTAAATTCATATTTTCTACCGTGTATAGGGCCTTGGAAAGACGTTGCAAACCATTTCTTTACTGGGATATTTGCATGAATTTAGAGGAATTACTGGACCGCATTTGGTTGTGGCACCTAAATCTACTCTTGGTAATTGGATGAATGAGATTCGACGCTTTTGTTCTATATTACGTGCAGTAAAGCTCCTAGGAAATCCTGAAGAAAGGGTAGGCTGGATTCTTATCTCTATTTTCTTGTGTGCAATACATCTTTCATGATGGGTTGTTACTGATATTTTATTGTTATTATTTTTCTAGAAATACATACGGGAGAATTTACTGGTTGCTGGGAAGTTCGATGTCCTTGTGACAAGTTATGAGATGGCCATTAAAGAAAAAAATGCCTTAAAGCGCTTTAGCTGGCGTTATGTAATCATTGATGAAGCTCATCGAATAAAGAATGAAAATTCTCTTCTATCAAAAACAATGAGACTATATAATACTAATTATCGTCTTCTAATTACGGGCACGCCACTTCAGGTATCTTGCATTGTATATTATAATATTGAATATGCTTATCTTACAAACAATTGATTATATATTGCATTGACTTGATGCAAGTCCAAGCACATTCTATTTGAGAGCAAAAAGTTTTTTGTTTCAGTTTCCGGTTGATAGAATTGAGGAATAGGAATTGAAATTATTTGTGTTTTGTTGCTGTTGACCATAAAAGAAAAAAGAAAAATGAATTAAAAAATAATAATGAGAGATATTAAAATAAATTAGAAATCCAACTACTCCTGCCTCAAATGCGATAACTGCTCCGCTTCTTGTCTTGACCATAACCAAAGCCCCACTTCTCGTTGCACTAACACGTCTTTCCTCTCTCCCTCTGTTAGTCTGTCCTACTCGCGATGCAGTCGTGATTAAAACCAACAGGAAAAACAATGCAATGTGCGAAGACTTCCAAAATTCCTGTTCTTCCTAGTTTCACCCATCAAAATCGAAGCCCTATTCATTCCTCTCGATCACAACCTTTCCACAATCTTTCCCTCATTGCAAAATCGAGAGCTGCACCAGCCCTGGCCTTCATCCATCCTCTCTATTTCTGTGACACCAACACTCACGATAAAGTCACAGAACGAGTGGGAAAGGCAATGAAGGGATAGCAACATGCAAGGACCTTTGAAACTTTTCCAACTGTCTACTTCGCTTTGTTTCACTCGACAAAACTCATAGCCTTCGCTCCATTCTCCCTTTGATTGCCCAACCACACAACATAACTCCATTTCGCCTTGCCTTCGCTCGTCTTCCTCACAATACACTTGTGATTAAAGCTAGCTTGGAAAGAAACGAAGGAAAGGATCAAAACATACAAAAACCTCTGAAACTCCTCTCCCTTTTCTCATGACCCCAGGTCGTCGTTCACAATTTCACCTTTCTTCTTTTTGGTCTCAACTCCAAGCACAAACAATATCTTGTCTTTCTCTGTTTCACACGTCGGCAACACTTCTCCACTTCATGTTCTCATGCAGAAGCCACACCTGGTTTTTTGCCTCTTTGTTTCTTATTTGCAACATATCCAAATCCAGTCACAACCTTAATACCCACTTAAACTCTCCATCGCTCCTTGTGCCAAGGCCCAATTTCATCTCACATGTCTTGTTTAAACCATTACATCACACACCCTCCCTCTTCTGTGAGATCCACAAATCCGAAATTTCCCATTTTACTTCATTGTTCATTTTGACTTCACATTATATGCCCGAGCCACCCAAACAGCCTAGTTTCTTCTTATTCCAATATCAGAGGAAAAAAATCAGGAATTTGTGTTTTTATTTCTATGAATTCGTTCTTTCACCATCGCTTTGATGTTACCGTTCGCTTCCAATAGTACAAATACAGGGAAATTATAAGTACTCATCTGAGTTATTTCGACTTGGTGGAGAAATTGTATTAACGTTAGTTTTATCCAGGTTAATCAAAGACTTACATGCATCTTATAGACCATCATGTTTTAGAGACAGTTGAGCAGATCATACGTCCTGATGCAACCCCCTATGCTGGAACGACATAGAGTGGTTATTGAAATTGTTGTTGATCTTGGACTTGCAAAAAAAAGACCTAAAGTTGAATTGATTGGAATATTTAGACTTTATAAATGGCATGAAAAATAAATAAAAGAAAATATATGTTACAAAATACAGAAAAATCACTCAAAATATAGTTTAAGTTATTTCAAGAGAACAAATTTAAATGCACTCGAAACTTATTTAAGATTTAAGAAGCATTGAATAGATCCCTAATTAATGTGATTGAATTTCTCTTTGATTTCAAACTCGAGTAAACTTATAAATTTTAAGCATGTTTGGAGATGCTTTAATAAAAATCTTATGTCCAAATGCAAAGTTATCATTATGTGGTCCATTTGAAAGGCATAAAGAAGAATCAAATACGTGCACGTAAATGCCATTTATAATTGCTCAACAAGGACTTTGAAAGCCTTTTCGTCCCCAGATTCGTAACAGAAGACAATATTTAAAAAGCTTCAAAGTGAGTTTTTGCATGTAACAATGTATTCATCTAAATAAGGCAAATTTATATAATTCCAAGTATGGCATGTGTCTTTTGAAGCAATTTTTGATTTAATTCATGCTTTAAAGTTCGTCAAATCTTCTCAAGCATGCAGAAATTACCATAGATAGCAAGTTATTTAAAATTAATTTAGTCTGTATGGGCTCCAACGATCATATTAAGCGATTAAACTCATTTGGCTTGAGAATGTTGTGCGGATTGATATGAAATAATTTTAAAATATGTCGTTTTAAGATGCGTGCAAATCAACTTACAAAATTTTCATAAAATATTAAAATATCTAAATATTTGAAATTGAATGCGTGCATATGCTCCATCCAATGTATATAAGGCTTAAATATTGTGCTCGAGAATGTTATGTTGACACTTATAATTAACATTAAAAATTTGCATGGGCTCCATTAAATTGATTGTGCCAAAACCCAAATGGTTTGAGAATCCCGTGCGGTGCAAATGAGATTTTCACTTAAATTGCCCTCACTTTAAAAATATAAAAAAGTTTTTTTAAAAAGAGTATTTATCTTAAAATTACAAAATCTCTATTTTGAATCAAACTCAAAATAATTAAATTATGCATGCTCTCAATGGGGACGCCTTGTTTATAGTGTGGAGTTGTAATCCTCACTCAACTAGTTTGATCCTCCTCTTTTTAAAGACTGGAATTGGCTAAATAAATTTTCATGATGTTCAAATCACAAATATAAAAATTTGCAAATTCTAATCACCTAGTCCGATGCTGACAAAATTAGNATGTTCAAATCACAAATATAAAAATTTGCAAATTCTAATCACCTAGTCCGATGCTGACAAAATTAGTTTTTTTATAGATATTTAACTGAAATTTCAAATAAATTTGAAGAATAATCATTTCAAATATATAAATTCTCAATGATGGACGAGATGATATAAGATTTAAATAAAATAGATCTATTTTCAAAATCAAGTTTAAAAGAATATTTGAATAAGTTTAAAAGAATATTTGAATAAATTTGAAGGATATAAATTATGAACCTGATCATCTGTAAACACATCTGTAAACACAATAGNTGAATAAGTTTAAAAGAATATTTGAATAAATTTGAAGGATATAAATTATGAACCTGATCATCTGTAAACACAATAGAGTTGACGATGTTCATATTTAATCTCATGTCAAGTTTTAAACCTTATCATTTACAAGCAATATGTAAAGTCACTAGGATTCAAATAAAAAAAATCAAACAAATCTTCATTGACAATTGTGTTGATTGAAAATTTCAACCAGGGTGGTCANGATTCAAATAAAAAAAATCAAACAAATCTTCATTGACAATTGTGTTGATTGAAAATTTCAACCAGGGTGGTCTTTTTTCAAAATCAGATTTCAATAAATATTTAAATAACTTCCAACTTACAAAATTCTGAATTCAATTCTATGTAAGCAGAACATATTTGACAAAGTTCAGGTATAATAACTTGTCAATCTTAAGCCCAATAATTTTTAAGTAAGATGCAAAGACGACATGGTTCAAATCAATCAATTAATCAAATATTCGAAGATGACCGTGTTGATTGAAAGTCAAAATCGGAGAGCTCAATTTTAAATCAAGTTATCAAAATAATAAATCAAATCATTCAAGTTTAAAGCAACCACTTACAAACCTAAAATAAAANAATTAATCAAATATTCGAAGATGACCGTGTTGATTGAAAGTCAAAATCGGAGAGCTCAATTTTAAATCAAGTCAAAATAATAAATCAAATCATTCAAGTTTAAAGCAACCACTTACAAACCTAAAATAAAGAAATCAAAATATTCAAGTTGAAATCAATCATCTAAAGTTTTAAAGCAAATAAATTAAAACATTCAAGTTAAAATTAAATCACTTAAAACAAAATAAAATTGATTCACCCTCAACAACAGTTTGTCTTGTGATAAATTTTTTATTAAATTCAGCTCGTAAAGAGGAAATGTCATATCTTGTATATAACTATATTCTCACAAAAAAACTCACACGAGTAAGGACGTGGTCTGTGCTTTTGTCCGTGTGGTTTGACCAAACGGTTTTACAAATAGTAGCAGCTACGATCAAAACTTTCTGACAACGTAATTTGTTGTCAAATGACACCATTATATTACAACAACGNACTCACACCAGTAAGGACGTGGTCTGTGCTTTTGTCCGTGTGGTTTGACCAAACGGTTTTACAAATAGTAGCGGCTACGATCAGAACTTTCTGACAACATAATTTGTTGTCAAATGACACCATTATATTACAACAACAGTTGAAACTTGCATATTTCTTAACGGCTTTCTACCATTTGATGCTTTTTGTTAGCTAATGTTGACCTAATTTTGTTCCCTCAAACAAATATCTATCCAAGATTTATAAGGGTTCCTTTGACTTTGTAACCCATGGTTGTTGATAAGTATTTTTTAGTTAGGTTGTGTTGATTTTCTTCTTTGAATAAGCAGATTAGTGACCAAGATGACCCGGACGACGGAACCATAAGATCTTGATCGGTNGTTAGCTAATGTTGACCTAATTTTGTTCCCTCAAACAAATATCTATCCAAGATTTATAAGGGTTCCTTTGACAATGTAACCCATGGTTGTTGATAAGTATTTTTCAGTTAGGTGGTGTTGATTTTCTTCTCTGAATAAGCAGATTAGTGACCAAGATGACCCGGACGACGGAACCATAAGATCTTGATCGGGTCTGTTATCATTTCTCCTACAATTTGTTTTAAGCTTAAGGTGATATAATTTTATAATTTAAAACACTAAGTATGCTGCTACTATACATTGAATATTTAATGTTTAATGAATAACCTTAATTAAATGTGTTCTCTCGTTATCGGGAGGGGTAATTAGTCATAGGACGCCNAAGCTTAAGGTGATATAATTTTATAATTTAAAACACTAAGTATGCTGCTACTATACATTGAATATTTAGTGTTTAATGAATAACCTTAATTAAATTTGTTCTCTCGTTATCGGGAGGGGTAATTAGTCATAGGGCGCCATCCAAATTGTGCTTGCGCCTATGAGAAACGTCAAACCCCAATCAAAAAGTTCTTTCAAAATAAGGGCACAATCCAATCTGTCTTCCAAAAATTTGACCCAAAATACCACACACAAATGGCCTCAATAACAAAAATGAGTCTTTGTCTTCAAATTTTCGGAGCCCACAGTTGTAATTAAAATGTTGGAGAACTACAAATAGATGATATAACGAGCACAGTTTTTTCTCTTTAAAAAAAAAAAAAAAATCCTGCTGCTTACCTATTGTAAATATTGTCAGTTTGCTGTCTTACTTTAAATTCTTCCTTTATGCGTAAGTGCTTCAGATTTTTCTTTTGCAGTTAGGACAGGACCACTGCTGATTGATAACGTTGATGATGAGAAAATTTTCATCAGCATTAATACTGAAAAATTAGCATTCAATAAATTCTCAATCAACAAGCAAGCAACATTTAAATTAAAAAAGCGATGGAAGTTCCCCACAATTACATAATTACGAAGGGCTTAATTGAATTATTTTAACAGATTTAATTTTGAAGCTATACTTGGACTACACATAGTTTTAGATGTCATGTCATGCAGATTATTCTTGAGAATAGTAAATGGGTTGGTATTATGATGCTTTTTGAAGTTAATA
>JXCR01140171.1:486-61027 GCA_002079205.1 Phalaenopsis hybrid cultivar | reverse complement strand
AGAACTCCAGGTATTTCAAGTATGTTATTGCTTGAACATGAAAATTATCTTAAATAGTCTCAAATTATGAAAGACCTTTCTGAAGGGAAAGAGAATGATCCAATTCCTTTTGGATCTATTTCTAGGGCCCAAAGATTGCATGATCATGATATGGTTGTGAAAAATCATGCTACCAAAAATCAGTAAACATTTTATGTTTCTCTCTACCTCAAAAGAGGGTTGGGTTACATTTAAACAAACTTAATCAATGGTGAAAGATGTACTCATTTTTGAATTTAAGGCAAAATTTGCCACCACTGAAAAGGTTAATCCNAAATCAGTAAACATTTTATGTTTCTCTCTACCTCAAAAGAGGGTTGGGTTACATTTAAACAAACTTAATCAAAGGTGAAAGATGTACTCATTTTTGAATTTAAGGCAAAGTTTGCCACCACTGAAAAGGTTAATCTTTTTGTCATTGAATACTTTAACACTATGAAAGTTTATTGGTTAGAAATGGACTACTATCAAGATTTCAAAATGTTATGCTGTTAGGATGTGGCGATTCTTACAAATTCATTGAGGGGAAACAATCTTTGGGTTTTTGATGGGATTCCATANTTTTGTCATTGAATACTTTAACACTATGAAAGTTTATTGGTTAGAAATGGACTACTATCAAGATTTCAAAATATGTTATGCTGTTAGGATGTGGCGATTCTTACAAAATTCATTGAGGGGAAACAATCTTTGGGTTTTTGATGGGATTCCATTTTGAGTTTAGCCAAATTTGAATTCATGTTCTAAGCAGAGAAAATCTTATTTCTTTGAATGAAGTATTCTCTCTCGTTTGATTAGAGTATTGTGTTGGTCAAATTTTCAACCCTCAAGATATCTGCCATCATAATTTTTGAAACCCTAGATGAGAGATTTTCTGTCATAGAACATTCTCCAAAAGGACATCATCCTCGTTTCAAAGAAAGTTTTTGTTGCAACTATTACAAAAAGAAAGGGCACAACAATGTCAAATGCTAGAAATTTGAAAATCCCAAAACCATGGAGGAAATAAAGGTGGAGATAAAAATGACATGCTTGCCTAGTACAGTCAAAAGGATTCATTTTAGAAGAACTCAACAAATTAATAATTTTTCTTAATTCCTTAAGAAAATTGATAGAAATTTGTTCTCTTGCCCAAAATGGTATGATTTTTAATTTTTATGCTCTTAGCGTCTCTAATAATTTTACCCTTTCATGGGTCATTGATTTAGGGGTAACCAACTACATGACAAATTCGATTAATATATTTCAAACTTACAAACACTGTTCTAACAATAGTAATTAAATGTTGCAGTTGGATTTTTAAAAAAATGTTGAGGACAAAGATTTATTCCTATTTTATAATTGCAAAATTAATTTTTTATTGATTATTGTGTTTTTCAAACTCTCATTATGGGGAAGATAGATTGTACAAGCTAGAAAATGATGAGTTATACCTTCGTGAAGATCAATGACAATTATCATATTCCTTCACGTTTCTTACTACTAACAACATTTGGACCATCATATTATAGATTATGACATTTTTTTTTTTCAAAAATCTTTTATTGTATGTTTCCTTCACCCTTTGTATTAATTCTAGATCTATATGACACTAAATAGGATGCAATGGAGAAAAATGATTCATATAGCCGACCCCACTTAGTGGGATAAAGGTCTTGTTGTTGTTGTTGTTGTATTCGAGCACCCACCCTTTAAAATTCCCAATANGGGATAAAGGTCTTGTTGTTGTTGTTGTTGTATTCGAGCACCCACCCTTTAAAATTCCCAATATTCTGGAGCTACTAATTTTGTTATATTTATTGATGATTGTACTCAAATGATAAAAGTAAATTTAATTAAACAAAAATTTGATATTAATTCTATACTTTCTATATAGTCATTATCACAATAACAATCTATTAAATTATTTGATAACAATACATTCAAGAGTAATTGATTTAAAAAATCTATTAAATTATTTGATAAAATTTTTTCCTATGAATAACCTCTCAAAAATTTAAAAATTTTTTGGATGCATTGCATATGTTTNTCTATTAAATTATTTGATAACAATACATTCAAGAGTAATTGATTTAAAAAATCTATTAAATTATTTGATAAATTTTTTTCCTATGAATAACCTCTAAAAAATTTAAAAATTTTTTGGATGCATTGCATATGTTCATATCCATAAATAATATAGAAGAAATTTTGATCCAAGAGCTATCAAATATATTTTCTTCGGACATTCTGCCACCCATAAATAATACAAATGCTATCAACCACCCACAAAAAGGTTATTTACTTCGATGAATGTCACATTTGATGAACCCATAATATATATACTCAAACTCATCTTCAGTGGAGAATTCTCATCTTAATAAATTTAATGATTTTTTTCATCTTGACATTCCTGCAACAANAACTCATCTTCAGGGGAGAATTCTCATCTTAATAAATTTAATGATTTTTTTCATCTTGACATTCCTGCAACAGAAAATCATTCAAATATAAATTTTGTACAACTATTCCCCTTCAGATTTATATAAGAAGGAATAAACCATTCAAAAATCTCCAGCAAGCCCACAACTTAAAATCGTTATCAGGTAACACTACTCAACCCACTACCACTTATTTATATCCCATTTCTCAATAAAACTTATTTTATAATTCACTCCATCTCATAAAGTGTTTCTAACCATCATCAATGCAAGACATATTTCTTTTCATCTAAGTCTATTTGAGCACTTTAAGTTAAAAATTGGAAGCAATCCATGATAGAAGAGATGAATGCATTATAAAAAAATCGTACATGGCCGATTATTTAATTAAAGGAAAGAAGATAATATGATGCAAATGAATTTTCATACTTAAATACAATGCAAATGGGAACTTAAAAAGATATAAAACAATATTAGTAGTAAAACTAATATGACATTGATTATCAATAAACATTTGCTTCTGTTCCGAAAAAATGAGTACTATTCACATTCTGATTTCTCTATCAGCCAATAATGGGTAATCTATACAATAATATGATGTAAAAATTATTTTCTTACATGGCGTTGTCGAAGAAGAGTTCCATATGGGTTAACCATCAGTATTTGATAGTTTTTAAAAGAATCAGATATGATGATTGAAAAAAGGTTTATATGGACTAAGATAACCACCAAGAGTCTGGTTTGACAGAATTGAAAAGGCTATGAAAGGAGTTCGGTACAAATAGAGTGGAGTTAACTCATTAANATATGATGATTGAAAAAAGGTTTATATGGACTAAGATAACCACCAAGAGTCTGGTTTGACAGAATTGAAAAGACTATGAAAGGAGTTCGATACAAATAGAGTGAAGGAGTTAACTCATTACATTTTCTTTTGATGGTAAAATTTCAATTTTTATTGTGTATGTTGAATATATGATTATTATAAGAGATGAAAATTAAGAGAAAGAAACTCTCAAAAAAAGACTTGCTGAAAAACTTCAAATTAAAGGGTTAAGAAAATTCNTTAGTAGTAGACTTTACAATTCTAATATAATTGTTAGTTCATCTATTGAGAAGGCTTTGAAATAACAAAAAAGAATTTAAAAAAGAGAGAAGATAATCATAACCTAAATAGAGTCATATATTATAGCCATCTTTTGCGATCTATGTAAATGCAGATTTTGAACGACACCAATTTTTTTGCAATAAATACATAAAAACATTGTTACAGTTCAAATATTTTGTTGAATTTCTACTCTAATAATAAAAAAGAACTTAAGGCACACAGATTGATGTTCTGTATTGTTAGATTTGTCTCTGTATAACACAGATCATAGTTTGTGCTTTCTTATAGGATCGCTAGCCCTTAATTTTTTTCTTCTTTTTTTGATTTATTTCTTTTTTGTAATGCTTCTGGGAATCGTATATATACCTTCTTTCTTGTACAAAGAAAATTATGAAAATTCTTGAGTTTTTCTTATTATTTATTTTCTACATGGTATTAGAGTGATGTTAGGGTGTTCCTTTCAACCTTTGTTCTTATTCTCTATGGTTGGGTTCTCACTTCTAATCTTTATTCTATTCTTTAAGGTTAGAATTTTTTAATTTACAATTTATCCCTTTGTTGAATTCTCTTTCTTTTCACGATATATTGGTTCTATGAATTTTCTTTTAAGGAGTCAATCATAATTAATGGTAAAAATCATACTNAAAGAATCAGATATGATGATTGAAAAAAGGTTTATATGGACTAAGATAACCACCAAGAGTCTGGTTTGACAGAATTGAAAAGACTATGAAAGGAGTTCGATACAAATAGAGTGAAGGAGTTAACTCATTACATTTTCTTTTGATGGTAAAATTTCAATTTTTATTGTGTATGTTGAATATATGATTATTATAAGAGATGACAATTAAGAGAAAGAAACTCTCAAAAAAAGACTTGCTGAAAAACTTCAAATTAAAGGGTTAAGAAAATTCAAATACATCTTGAAAATAGAAGTGGTTCAATCTAAATAGCAAATATTTCTCTCTCAACATAGTATGCTATGGATCTACTAAAAGAGACTAATATGATAAAATGCAAGTCATGTGAAAATTCTACTAAACCAGGACAAATATTGGATCTTGATGAAGGAGCTAATGTAGATGCGAGAAAATATTAAAGGTTAGTGAAACAATTAATCTACTTGTCTAACAACCATCTTTACATTGCATTTGTAGCAAGTTTAGTTAGTAAATTCATGCACAAACCTAAAGATTCACATCATGTCATTTATAGAATCCTCATGTATATCAAATCAAGCCCAGGAGAAGGATTTTTATTTTTATACAACACAAATGCAAACTATGTGTGATTACGATGGATAGATGGTTCACATCATGATATTATATATTTTTAAAAGAAAATCTCATAACATGGAGAAAAACATGTGGTTTCAAGATCAAGTGTTAAAATTGAGTTTAGAGCTATTGTGTAGGAGATTTATGAGTTTCTATGGATTAAAGTTACATTAGAAAAATTTTAAAATTAAGTAGAAAGTGCCTATAAAACTATATTGTGATGACAAATCAGCCATCAATATTACACACAAGTTTATACAACATGATCATACAAAGCATATTGAGGTTGATAGACACTTTATAAAGAAGAAATTGGAAATTATTTTGATTTGTACTCTGTGTTACATATTCACCAAAAGACTCTGCAACCCAACATTTAAAAATATCATAAGAAAATTTGGAATCATAGATCTCTATTATCCAGTTTGAGGGGAGTGTTGCATTTCTACTCCAATGATAACATAGAATTTAGGGCATATAAATCGAGGTTTTGTATCGTTATTTCAAGGCACACATATCAAGGCTTTGCACTGTTAGATTAATGCACATGGATCGAGGCTTTGTACCATTAGATCTTTCTTTCTACAACACTTGGATTATATTATGTGTGCTTTACTATAGGATCACTGGTCCGTAATTATTTCTCTCCCTTTTATTTATTTATTCTAGTTTGTAATACTTCTGTGATATGTATGTATATTTTCCCTGTTGTATAAAGAAAACCATGAAATTCTTGGGAGTTTTTTTTATTACTTAATTTTTATTCATTTTGTTTTTGATTGCTATATGCTGAGTTTTGCATCAAGTTTTTATTTCCCTTTTCTATTTTATTTTATTTTTACATGGTTTTATTCTTGAAACATTTTTGCACTCTTCTTCCTGGTGCCCACACACACACACACACACATTAAAGTTTCCTATGACGAGTGCGATACTCATGAAATGCAGAATAATCTTCATGAGCTGTGGTCACTCCTCAATTTTTTGTTGCCTGAGATATTTAGTTCAGCTGAAACATTTGATGAATGGTTTCAAATATCTGGTGAAAATGACCAGCAGGAGGTTGTTCAACAGCTTCATAAGGTGGGTTTTGATTATATTATAATATTCTTACTTTCTTGTTTCTATGTTATTATTCTAAACTTGAGATCTTTTTTTTATATGTAAGGTTCTTCGCCCATTTCTACTTCGGCGGCTTAAATCCGATGTAGAAAAGGGATTACCACCTAAGAAGGAGACCATACTTAAAGTAGGAATGTCCCAGATGCAAAAGAATTATTATCGAGCTTTGCTTCAAAAAGATCTAGATGTGATAAATGCTGGTGGAGAAAGGAAGCGCCTTTTAAACATTGCCATGCAACTGCGTAAATGTTGTAATCACCCATACTTATTTCAGGGCGCAGAACCCGGTCCTCCATATACCACAGGAGACCATTTAATAACCAATGCAGGTGACTTATCTGTTAAAATATGATTACTTATGGACATTATATCGGATTTGTCATTGACATGGTTTTATTGCAGGGAAAATGGTTCTTCTTGATAAATTGCTGCCGAAGCTGAAAGAACGTGATTCCAGAGTTTTAATATTTTCACAGGTTAATCTTTCATCACGATTCATTTTTTTTACATGTATGAATGTCGTTGTGCTATAATTGTTTTATATATGGTAATATAAATTGTTTAAAATTGATGTTTCCCAATAAGAAATGGAAGCATTTGACATATTAGGAGTTGCATAGTTTTGACTTTTGTGAAAACATCGATATAAGCAACAATGAATACTTGATTATTATGTCATAACAGTTAAATATTTTATTTGTTGTGAAATATGGAGTTATGATCCATTTGAGCGAGATTTTAAACCCTGTGAACTTTGGGCTAACCTTTTTTCATACTAGCTTCTTCATTAATTATATTTAATTTACCCCAGTTGTTTCTGCTCCTCTCTTGAGCATGCTTTATTACATTTCAGTTTATTGTTTTACTGAATCAGTACTCTTGTACTTTCTAGCACATTACAAATCTCTGTTAAAATCTCACCCCGGATCCAGATCAATTTGTCAATATTAATTTTGCCACCACAAATATGTAATTAATAAATTATCTGATTTTACAAAAATTGGTAAATGCTTCAAGTTACTGCTTTCAACTAACTTTTCTTTACTACAGATGACTAGGTTGTTGGATATCCTAGAAGATTATTTGATGTTTTGTGGGTATCAATACTGTCGAATTGATGGCAGTACCGGAGGGGAAGATCGCGATGCTTCTATTGATGCCTTTAATCGGCCAGGAAGTGACAAATTTGTTTTCTTGCTTTCAACTAGAGCAGGTGGTTTAGGAATTAATCTCGCCACAGCTGATGTCGTCATTCTCTATGACAGTGACTGGTAAATCTGCCAAAACAAATATCCATTTTTTAATTCATTTAACCTGAAAATCCTGTTGGCGTGCTCAGGAATCCTCAAGTTGATCTGCAAGCACAAGATCGTGCTCACAGGATTGGCCAATTGAAGGAAGTACAAGTGTTCAGATTTTGTACCGAGGTTCAACTTGATTTTTAGAATGGGGCATTACATACATACCACTCAATTCTTATGTATTACGTATCTAACATCTAAACTTTAATTTTTACATTTATACCACTCAAATCCATAATATCACATAAAAAACACCACTATTTTCACTTTTAAAAAATGAAATAAACCTTTTCATGCATGGGTAAGGTGACATGTAAAAAATGAAGTTTTGGTGTTAGATATATAAATACATAAGACTTGAGTATATGCATGTTAATCTTCCTTTTGGAAATGTTTAGCTGAAGCATCTCCAAAAGTTAAAACCTAACAACATTTTTCTTTTGATAAACAGTTTACCATTGAGGAGAAAGTGATTGAAAGAGCATATAAAAAGCTTGCCCTTGATGCTCTAGTAATTCAACAAGGTCGTTTGGCTGAGCAGAAAAGTAGGTGTTTTGCATTATAAAACATCCTTAAACAATCATACCCTTTTTTTAATTTTATATTTCAATTATACTTTTTAATGCAGCTGTAAACAAAGATGAGCTGTTGCAAATGGTGAGATTTGGTGCTGAGATGGTCTTTAGTTCTAAGGACAGCACTATAACAGATGAAGATATTGATCGGATCATAGCTAAAGGAGAAGAAGCAACTGCTGAGCTTGATGCAAAGATGAAGAAGTTTACAGAAGATTGCATTAAATTTAAAATGGATGACAGTATGTGTTTTTACTGTTCTTTTTAATCTATTTTCTCGAAGATTATCTGAGCAGTATTTTGTTCGTACTTTTCTTTGTGTTCAGATGCCGAGCTTTATGATTTTGATGATGAGAAGGTACAAAGTTTCATCTCTCTAAATTATAAGAAACATCTTAATTAGAATTTTTTGGCTGGATATGTTTAATTAATCATGTAGATGTGTTTTGTTAGTTGAAATTATCTGAAGCTTTCTTAATTTCATGCATTTAGGATGATAGCAAGCTTGATTTCAAGAAGATTGTTAGTGAGAATTGGATTGAACCACCCAGAAGAGAACGTAAACGCAAGTGAGTTTACACTCTTAAATATCTTATCACTTTTTTTTCTTCCATCCAGTTGCTATACATCTTATTTGTCCTGTATGTATAGTTACTCGGAATCAGATTACTTCAAACAAGCCATGCGTCAGGGTGCCGGTCCTTCAAAACCGAAAGAACCACGAATCCCTAGAATGCCACAGTTGTGAGTCTTTTAGTTGAATTATCTATTTATTTTATACGGTGCAATGAAAAATCTTGCATCTTTTTTAGTTCCCAGGTTAAATGAGTAGTTTATGTAGGGAACTGATGTACCTCTTAGTTGACATGATCTTTTGCTTTTATCCCAGGCATGACTTCCAGTTTTTCAATAGTCAAAGGCTTAGCCAGCTTTATGAAAAAGAAGTTCGATATCTTATGGTGCGTTCTTATAGAGTCTTTTCTATTTTTGTAGACTGTTTTATTGACTCCTGTACTTGTTTTCTATGTATTCTTTTTTCAGCCTTTTTCTTTTCGGGTGGAGAAATTGGATGATGTTTCATATGATTTGTAGAAAATAAAGGGAAAATTTATCCGTTTTTTGGATGATTTGTGTTTTTGTTGTTCATGCATGGCATTTGATTTATATAAGACATCTTTCTTTTATTTTGTGGACAGTATGGTCTTTATTGGAGGTTTTGGCCTATGAAAAATATGGGCGCCTTCAATTTTCGTACATTTTTTAGTAGACTTGTAGTCTTTATATTATGAAACACATCATCACATTTTTCCCCTTTTTAATCGTGTAGTTGGCCCATCAAAGGAACCAGGCAAAAGATTCAATTGGAGATAGTGATGATGCTGAAGGTACTTTCTATTTCTTCAAGTTTACTAGCTATACAGTCATTATGTATTAGAAGCGTGAGGATTTTTCTGCTGTGAATTTGCAGAATTAGGTGAATCATTAACTGCGGAGGAACAAGCAGAGAAGGAACAGTTGCTAGAAGAGGTGGACAAAGGGGAATATTTGAAAACAAAAAGATTCTGTTAATGATTCGTTATATCAAATTTATGGTTTTTTTTTTGAATGATTTAGGGTTTCTCAACATGGACGCGGAGGGACTTCAATACATTTATTAGGGCATGTGAGAAGTATGGACGTGGTGATGTAAAAAACATAGCCTCTGAAATGGAGGGGAAAACACTAGAGGAAGTTGAAAGATATGCCAAGGTTTTTCAAGAGAGATACAAGGAACTTAATGGTAATGCAATTTTTTATTCTTTTCCATTGCACAGTAAATTGGGCATATTGCTTCTCTCCATCCTCTTATACACATGGAAATCCTTTTTNAGATACAAGGAACTTAATGGTAATGCAATTTTTTATTCTTTTCCATTGCACAGTAAATTGGGCATATTGCTTTTCTCCATCCTCTTATTCACATGGAAATCCTTTTCGAGACTGTGCGGTGGTTAAGATTCAGTGTGTTTTGAGGCCACGTAAAAGCTACGGTGAAAAAATGTCTATTCTTTGAATGGGAGGGAAAAATAGAAGGGGGTGTTAAAATCTGTAAGTTTTTCAAGGGGAAAATTCTTTATTTTTTAATTATTCACAAGAGGATTCTATTTGCAATATAAGAGAAATTATAATGGTTCAAGGTGCAATTAAATAAATTGATGCAACTCATCAATATAAGAAAATTTCCAAGATAATCAATTTTTTAAGAGAATATTTCCTTTCAAGTTGGNAATTAAATAAATTGATGCAACTCATCAATATAAGAAAATTTCCAAGATAATCAATTTTTTAAGAGAATATTTTCTTTCAAGTTGGAACATATATCACCAAGATTTTGCATTTTACAAGTGTTTAAAAATGANATAGAATCCTCATGTATATCAAATCAAGCCCAGGAGAAGGATTTTTATTTTTATACAACACAAATGCAAACTGTGTGATTATGATGGATAGATGGTCCACATCATGATATTATATATTTTTAAGAGAAAATCTCATAACATGGAGAAAAACATGTGGTTTCAAGATCAAGTGTTAAAATTGAGTTTAGAGCTATTGTGTAGGAGATTTATGAGTTTCTATGGATTAAAGTTACATTAGAAAAATTTTAAAATTAAGTAGAAAGTGCCTATAAAACTATATTGTGATGACAAATCAACCATCAATATTACACACAAGTTTATAAAACATGATCATACAAAGTATATTGAGGTTGATAGACATTTTATAAAGAAGAAATTGGAAATTCATTTGATTTGTACTCTGTGCTACATATTCAACAAAAGACTCTGCAACCCAACATTTAAAAATATCATAAGAAAATTTGGAATCATAGATCTCTATTATCCAGTTTGAGGGGAGTGTTGCATTTCTACTCCAATGATAACATAGAATTTAGGGCATATAAATCGAGGTTTTGTATCGTTATTTCAAGGCACACATATCAAGGCTTTGCACTGTTAGATTAATGCACATGGATCGAGGCTTTGTACCATTAGATCTTTCTTTCTACAACACTTGGATTATATTATGTGTGCTTTACTATAGGATCACTGGTCCGTAATTATTTCTCTCCTTTTTATTTATTTATTCTAGTTTGTAATACTTCTGTGATATGTATGTATATTTTCCCTGTTGTATAAAGAAAACCATGAAATTCTTGGGAGTTTTTTTTATTACTTAATTTTTATTCATTTTGTTTTTGATTGCTATATGCTGAGTTTTGCATCAAGTTTTTATTTCCCTTTTCTATTTTATTTTATTTTTACATGGTTTTATTCTTGAAACATTTTTGCACTCTTCTTCCTGGTGCCCACACACACACACACACACATTAAAGTTTCCTATGACGAGTGCGATACTCATGAAATGCAGAATAATCTTCATGAGCTGTGGTCACTCCTCAATTTTTTGTTGCCTGAGATATTTAGTTCAGCTGAAACATTTGATGAATGGTTTCAAATATCTGGTGAAAATGACCAGCAGGAGGTTGTTCAACAGCTTCATAAGGTGGGTTTTGATTATATTATAATATTCTTACTTTCTTGTTTCTATGTTATTATTCTAAACTTGAGATCTTTTTTTTATATGTAAGGTTCTTCGCCCATTTCTACTTCGGCGGCTTAAATCCGATGTAGAAAAGGGATTACCACCTAAGAAGGAGACCATACTTAAAGTAGGAATGTCCCAGATGCAAAAGAATTATTATCGAGCTTTGCTTCAAAAAGATCTAGATGTGATAAATGCTGGTGGAGAAAGGAAGCGCCTTTTAAACATTGCCATGCAACTGCGTAAATGTTGTAATCACCCATACTTATTTCAGGGCGCAGAACCCGGTCCTCCATATACCACAGGAGACCATTTAATAACCAATGCAGGTGACTTATCTGTTAAAATATGATTACTTATGGACATTATATCGGATTTGTCATTGACATGGTTTTATTGCAGGGAAAATGGTTCTTCTTGATAAATTGCTGCCGAAGCTGAAAGAACGTGATTCCAGAGTTTTAATATTTTCACAGGTTAATCTTTCATCACGATTCATTTTTTTTACATGTATGAATGTCGTTGTGCTATAATTGTTTTATATATGGTAATATAAATTGTTTAAAATTGATGTTTCCCAATAAGAAATGGAAGCATTTGACATATTAGGAGTTGCATAGTTTTGACTTTTGTGAAAACATCGATATAAGCAACAATGAATACTTGATTATTATGTCATAACAGTTAAATATTTTATTTGTTGTGAAATATGGAGTTATGATCCATTTGAGCGAGATTTTAAACCCTGTGAACTTTGGGCTAACCTTTTTTCATACTAGCTTCTTCATTAATTATATTTAATTTACCCCAGTTGTTTCTGCTCCTCTCTTGAGCATGCTTTATTACATTTCAGTTTATTGTTTTACTGAATCAGTACTCTTGTACTTTCTAGCACATTACAAATCTCTGTTAAAATCTCACCCCGGATCCAGATCAATTTGTCAATATTAATTTTGCCACCACAAATATGTAATTAATAAATTATCTGATTTTACAAAAATTGGTAAATGCTTCAAGTTACTGCTTTCAACTAACTTTTCTTTACTACAGATGACTAGGTTGTTGGATATCCTAGAAGATTATTTGATGTTTTGTGGGTATCAATACTGTCGAATTGATGGCAGTACCGGAGGGGAAGATCGCGATGCTTCTATTGATGCCTTTAATCGGCCAGGAAGTGACAAATTTGTTTTCTTGCTTTCAACTAGAGCAGGTGGTTTAGGAATTAATCTCGCCACAGCTGATGTCGTCATTCTCTATGACAGTGACTGGTAAATCTGCCAAAACAAATATCCATTTTTTAATTCATTTAACCTGAAAATCCTGTTGGCGTGCTCAGGAATCCTCAAGTTGATCTGCAAGCACAAGATCGTGCTCACAGGATTGGCCAATTGAAGGAAGTACAAGTGTTCAGATTTTGTACCGAGGTTCAACTTGATTTTTAGAATGGGGCATTACATACATACCACTCAATTCTTATGTATTACGTATCTAACATCTAAACTTTAATTTTTACATTTATACCACTCAAATCCATAATATCACATAAAAAACACCACTATTTTCACTTTTAAAAAATGAAATAAACCTTTTCATGCATGGGTAAGGTGACATGTAAAAAATGAAGTTTTGGTGTTAGATATATAAATACATAAGACTTGAGTATATGCATGTTAATCTTCCTTTTGGAAATGTTTAGCTGAAGCATCTCCAAAAGTTAAAACCTAACAACATTTTTCTTTTGATAAACAGTTTACCATTGAGGAGAAAGTGATTGAAAGAGCATATAAAAAGCTTGCCCTTGATGCTCTAGTAATTCAACAAGGTCGTTTGGCTGAGCAGAAAAGTAGGTGTTTTGCATTATAAAACATCCTTAAACAATCATACCCTTTTTTTAATTTTATATTTCAATTATACTTTTTAATGCAGCTGTAAACAAAGATGAGCTGTTGCAAATGGTGAGATTTGGTGCTGAGATGGTCTTTAGTTCTAAGGACAGCACTATAACAGATGAAGATATTGATCGGATCATAGCTAAAGGAGAAGAAGCAACTGCTGAGCTTGATGCAAAGATGAAGAAGTTTACAGAAGATTGCATTAAATTTAAAATGGATGACAGTATGTGTTTTTACTGTTCTTTTTAATCTATTTTCTCGAAGATTATCTGAGCAGTATTTTGTTCGTACTTTTCTTTGTGTTCAGATGCCGAGCTTTATGATTTTGATGATGAGAAGGTACAAAGTTTCATCTCTCTAAATTATAAGAAACATCTTAATTAGAATTTTTTGGCTGGATATGTTTAATTAATCATGTAGATGTGTTTTGTTAGTTGAAATTATCTGAAGCTTTCTTAATTTCATGCATTTAGGATGATAGCAAGCTTGATTTCAAGAAGATTGTTAGTGAGAATTGGATTGAACCACCCAGAAGAGAACGTAAACGCAAGTGAGTTTACACTCTTAAATATCTTATCACTTTTTTTTCTTCCATCCAGTTGCTATACATCTTATTTGTCCTGTATGTATAGTTACTCGGAATCAGATTACTTCAAACAAGCCATGCGTCAGGGTGCCGGTCCTTCAAAACCGAAAGAACCACGAATCCCTAGAATGCCACAGTTGTGAGTCTTTTAGTTGAATTATCTATTTATTTTATACGGTGCAATGAAAAATCTTGCATCTTTTTTAGTTCCCAGGTTAAATGAGTAGTTTATGTAGGGAACTGATGTACCTCTTAGTTGACATGATCTTTTGCTTTTATCCCAGGCATGACTTCCAGTTTTTCAATAGTCAAAGGCTTAGCCAGCTTTATGAAAAAGAAGTTCGATATCTTATGGTGCGTTCTTATAGAGTCTTTTCTATTTTTGTAGACTGTTTTATTGACTCCTGTACTTGTTTTCTATGTATTCTTTTTTCAGCTTTTTTCTTTTCGGGTGGAGAAATTGGATGATGTTTCATATGATTTGTAGAAAATAAAAGGAAGNGGTTCTTCTTGATAAATTGCTGCCGAAGCTGAAAGAACGTGATTCCAGAGTTTTAATATTTTCACAGGTTAGCTTTCATCACAATTCATTTTTTTTACATGTATGAATGTCGTAGTGCTATAATTATTATATATATGGTAATAGAAATTGTTTAAAATTGATGTTTCCTAATAAGAAATGGAAGCATTTGACATATTAGGAGTTGCATAGTTTTAACTTTTGTGAAAACATCGATATAAGCAACAATGAATACTTGATTATTATGTCATAACAGTTAAATATTTTATTTGTTGTGAAATATGGAGTTATGATCCATTTGAGCGAGATTTTAAACCCTGTGAACTTTGGGCTAACCTTTTTTCATACTAGCTTCTTCATTAATTATATTTAATTTACCCCAGTTGTTTCTGCTCCTCTCTTGAGCATGCTTTATTACATTTCAGTTTATTGTTTTACTGAATCAGTACTCTTGTACTTTCTAGCACATTACAAATCTCTGTTAAAATCTCACCCCGGATCCAGATCAATTTGTCAATATTAATTTTGCCACCACAAATATGTAATTAATAAATTATCTGATTGTACAAAAATTGGTAAATGCTTCAAGTTACTGCTTTCAACTAACTTTTCTTTACTACAGATGACTAGGTTGTTGGATATCCTAGAAGATTATTTGATGTTTTGTGGGTATCAATACTGTCGAATTGATGGCAGTACCGGAGGGGAAGATCGCGATGCTTCTATTGATGCCTTTAATCGGCCAGGAAGTGACAAATTTGTTTTCTTGCTTTCAACTAGAGCAGGTGGTTTAGGAATTAATCTCGCCACAGCTGATGTCGTCATTCTCTATGACAGTGACTGGTAAATCTGCCAAAACAAATATCCATTTTTTAATTCATTTAACCTGAAAATCCTGTTGGCGTGCTCAGGAATCCTCAAGTTGATCTGCAAGCACAAGATCGTGCTCACAGGATTGGCCAATTGAAGGAAGTACAAGTGTTCAGATTTTGTACCGAGGTTCAACTTGATTTTTAGAATGGGGCATTACATACATACCACTCAATTCTTATGTATTACGTATCTAACATCTAAACTTTAATTTTTACATTTATACCACTCAAATCCATAATATCACATAAAAAACACCACTATTTTCACTTTTAAAAAATGAAATAAACCTTTTCATGCATGGGTAAGGTGACATGTAAAAAATGAAGTTTTGGTGTTAGATATATAAATACATAAGACTTGAGTATATGCATGTTAATCTTCCTTTTGGAAATGTTTAGCTGAAGCATCTCCAAAAGTTAAAACCTAACAACATTTTTCTTTTGATAAACAGTTTACCATTGAGGAGAAAGTGATTGAAAGAGCATATAAAAAGCTTGCCCT
This sequence comes from Phalaenopsis hybrid cultivar, assembly GCA_002079205.1. Taxonomy (NCBI): domain Eukaryota; kingdom Viridiplantae; phylum Streptophyta; class Magnoliopsida; order Asparagales; family Orchidaceae; genus Phalaenopsis; species Phalaenopsis hybrid cultivar. The sequence goes on along the minus strand of JXCR01140171.1, from coordinate 45,225 downwards.
TGATGCTCTAGTAATTCAACAAGGTCGTTTGGCTGAGCAGAAAAGTAGGTGTTTTGCATTATAAAACATCCTTAAACAATCATACCCTTTTTTTAATTTTATATTTCAATTATACTTTTTAATGCAGCTGTAAACAAAGATGAGCTGTTGCAAATGGTGAGATTTGGTGCTGAGATGGTCTTTAGTTCTAAGGACAGCACTATAACAGATGAAGATATTGATCGGATCATAGCTAAAGGAGAAGAAGCAACTGCTGAGCTTGATGCAAAGATGAAGAAGTTTACAGAAGATTGCATTAAATTTAAAATGGATGACAGTATGTGTTTTTACTGTTCTTTTTAATCTATTTTCTCGAAGATTATCTGAGCAGTATTTTGTTCGTACTTTTCTTTGTGTTCAGATGCCGAGCTTTATGATTTTGATGATGAGAAGGTACAAAGTTTCATCTCTCTAAATTATAAGAAACATCTTAATTAGAATTTTTTGGCTGGATATGTTTAATTAATCATGTAGATGTGTTTTGTTAGTTGAAATTATCTGAAGCTTTCTTAATTTCATGCATTTAGGATGATAGCAAGCTTGATTTCAAGAAGATTGTTAGTGAGAATTGGATTGAACCACCCAGAAGAGAACGTAAACGCAAGTGAGTTTACACTCTTAAATATCTTATCACTTTTTTTTCTTCCATCCAGTTGCTATACATCTTATTTGTCCTGTATGTATAGTTACTCGGAATCAGATTACTTCAAACAAGCCATGCGTCAGGGTGCCGGTCCTTCAAAACCGAAAGAACCACGAATCCCTAGAATGCCACAGTTGTGAGTCTTTTAGTTGAATTATCTATTTATTTTATACGGTGCAATGAAAAATCTTGCATCTTTTTTAGTTCCCAGGTTAAATGAGTAGTTTATGTAGGGAACTGATGTACCTCTTAGTTGACATGATCTTTTGCTTTTATCCCAGGCATGACTTCCAGTTTTTCAATAGTCAAAGGCTTAGCCAGCTTTATGAAAAAGAAGTTCGATATCTTATGGTGCGTTCTTATAGAGTCTTTTCTATTTTTGTAGACTGTTTTATTGACTCCTGTACTTGTTTTCTATGTATTCTTTTTTCAGCCTTTTTCTTTTCGGGTGGAGAAATTGGATGATGTTTCATATGATTTGTAGAAAATAAAGGGAAAATTTATCCGTTTTTTGGATGATTTGTGTTTTTGTTGTTCATGCATGGCATTTGATTTATATAAGACATCTTTCTTTTATTTTGTGGACAGTATGGTCTTTATTGGAGGTTTTGGCCTATGAAAAATATGGGCGCCTTCAATTTTCGTACATTTTTTAGTAGACTTGTAGTCTTTATATTATGAAACACATCATCACATTTTTCCCCTTTTTAATCGTGTAGTTGGCCCATCAAAGGAACCAGGCAAAAGATTCAATTGGAGATAGTGATGATGCTGAAGGTACTTTCTATTTCTTCAAGTTTACTAGCTATACAGTCATTATGTATTAGAAGCGTGAGGATTTTTCTGCTGTGAATTTGCAGAATTAGGTGAATCATTAACTGCGGAGGAACAAGCAGAGAAGGAACAGTTGCTAGAAGAGGTGGACAAAGGGGAATATTTGAAAACAAAAAGATTCTGTTAATGATTCGTTATATCAAATTTATGGTTTTTTTTTTGAATGATTTAGGGTTTCTCAACATGGACGCGGAGGGACTTCAATACATTTATTAGGGCATGTGAGAAGTATGGACGTGGTGATGTAAAAAACATAGCCTCTGAAATGGAGGGGAAAACACTAGAGGAAGTTGAAAGATATGCCAAGGTTTTTCAAGAGAGATACAAGGAACTTAATGGTAATGCAATTTTTTATTCTTTTCCATTGCACAGTAAATTGGGCATATTGCTTTTCTCCATCCTCTTATTCACATGGAAATCCTTTTTGAGACTGTGCGGTGGTTAAGATTCAGTGTGTTTTGAGGCCACGTAAAAGCTACGGTGAAAAAATGTCTATTCTTTGAATGGGAGGGAAAAATAGAAGGGGGTGTTAAAATCTGCAAGTTTTTCAAAGGGAAAATTCTTTATTTTTTTATTATTCACAAGAGGATTCTATTTGCAATATAAGAGAAATTATAATGGTTCAAGGTGCAATTAAATAAATTGATGCAACTCATCAATATAAGAAAATTTCCAAGATAATCAATTTTTTAAGAGAATATTTTCTTTCAAGTTGGAACATATATCACCAAGATTTTGCATTTTACAAGTGTTTAAAAATGAACTTGTCCTTGAGCCTTAGTAGATATGTCAACCAATTGTTCTTAGTAATTTGAGGAGTGAAGGTTTATTTTTGGCATAATATTTTTGATAAAGTGATAGTTAATTCTAACAGGTTTAATCATTTCTTGAAAGATTAGGTTGTTGCAGTATACATATGATACATCTCGAAACCAAAACCAGCGAACAAACCACGATGAAGTCGCAATAGATAGGTGGCAAAATATAAATAAGGGCTGCTTTTACAACTATCAAAGGAAAAACAGACAAGATACAAAAGATGATCTACTTTCGAGAGGTAGATCGGCTCTTCCACACTCTAGAGCTAGGAACAACACCAAAAGAAGCTGCAACCAAAAAATTAATGCATAAAAAATACTAAACCCTAGGCTCCTCTCCTTAATAGAATCCTTCCAAAACATTTGAAGGTTTTTCTTCCAAATTTCCCTCCAAACTTCCCTCAATTACTCCTTGAATATGTGATTGTGGCCCGAGTGGACCCCACCTCCTCCTTTCCTTCCTCCGCGCCTCACTTTGGTCCCTCCCCTTCTTCCCGCGACACATGCCGACTCGCTTGTGGGCCGACAAGATTGCAATCAACGGGTCCTTTTTGGACCGGCTCCAACCTGAGCGTAACAGTAGCTCATTCCAAAAAAGTACCTTGTCCTCAAGGTTGAAAGAGGGAATTGCTTGTGGATCATCTCATAAGGCTCCCATGTCGCTTCATACTTTGACAGTACTTTTCACTTAACCGATACCTCCTTTGTTCCTCTTACTCCTCTGCGCACTCCCTCGTCCCCTAATGGTTCCAGAATCACCTTAAAGTGCCTCGTCAACATCGGCGGTAGTGTAGATGAAACCGCTCGTCTCAGCTGGGATACATGGATGACCGGGTGTAATGCAGATGATGGTGGTTACTTCAAACAGTAGGGCACTACCTCGATGCATGTCATCGCCTCACAAGGCCCAATGTATCTTTGTTAAAATTTCTTGCTTCTTCTCTTGACCAATGTCATCTGTTGGCAGGGCCTCAACCTGAAGTAGAGCATGTTTCCTGGTTCAAATTGCACCTCTCTCATGTGTCCATTTGCTTTTCTCTTCATGATTTGTTGAGCCCTCAAAAGATGTCCCTTGAGCTCTGCTAGTATCTTGTCTCTCTCCTTCAAGTACTGATTAATGCTGGATACCAGTGTAATGCTATGCCCATAATTTATCAAGTGAAGTGGATCTCACTCATATAATATCTTGAAAGGGGCTGTCTGTGCGGCGGTGTGGTACGAAGTTTTATGCCAATACACAACTCAAGTAAGCCTCTTAGCCCGTAACTTTTGATGTATCAAATACAAAACAACGCAGGTTTGTCTCCATACTTCTGTTGACCACCTCTGTCTGACCATTGGTTTGGGAATGATATGTGGTGCTTATTTTAAGGACCGTTTCTTGCAACCTAATTATCTCTTTCTAGAAGTGGCTGAGGAACACCTTGTCCCTATCCGATACAATCGATTCTGACACTTTATGCAAACGGACTACTTCCAGTATAAACACCACCGTGACTGAGACTATAGTGAAGGGAATGAAATTTGCATACTTAAGCGATCCACGATCACCATAATCACTGTGAACTATTCTGATCATAACAACTTCTCTATAAAATCTATCGTCACTTCTTCCCAAACTTTCTCCCACAATGCTAATGATTATGGTAACCCTCTAGTGCTGTGGTCAAGTACTTGTGACACTAGCACACATCACATTTTGTCGCCAAGTCCTTCACGTCTTTGCCCATCCCACCCAATAAAGCTTTGCCGCTAGACGACTGTAGGTCTTCTGCACCCATGAACACATTGCCATGAAACTCTTGTAATAATCTGAGAATATGCTCAACGACTTTGGTAGCACGAATCATCTCTGGTTGAGCAACTGTTGTCCCCTCAATGCATATCTTGGATGATTTAGATCTTGTAGTAATGCAATCCTTATTTTCCTCATTCCTTTTGCTCTCCTGTCTTAAGGCCTCCCAATCTAGAACTAGAGAACTGATAGGACCGTCAATTGGGGTTCCTTCACCTTTCTCGACAGCGCGTTAGCTGCCCTGTTCTCCAACCTTAGTTGGTATTGAATCTTGAAATCATACCTCAGTAGTTTGGATAGCCATCTTTGTTTATTCTGACCAAGAAATGTCATCCCAACAGGTAGGATCACCACTTTTGGATAACCAAGACAATTGTTCAAAACCCGGTGGTCCATACAGAATCTCCAATTAGTATCTTTTTTCGTCATCAACAAGACGAAACTGGAAAAAAGGCTCACACTAGGCCTGATAATCCCAGCCTTGAGCATCTCTCGGATCAGCTTATATTTCTCATTCTTCTAAATCTGGGGGTATTTATAGGGTCTAACACTGATGGGAGAAACACCTCCTTCAATATAATTTCGTGCATGTACTCCCTCCGAGGAGGTAACCCGCTTGGCTGATGGAATACATCGGTAAACTGCTGTAGGAGCTGTTGGATCCCTTTTGGAAACCCTGCTAACTTTGAATCTCAAACCTTCTCAATGCTCTGCAACTCCGCTAAGTAACCTAGTCTTGCTCTCTGATTTGACCTGACCATGATTTTGAGCGACACCCTGATTTTGCATAAGTTAACATCTCCTCTCAGCACCACCTTCCTATGCTCCACTTGGAACTCCATCGTTAAGGGCTTCCAATCCACCTTCATCCATCCCAATGTTCGCAGTCACTTCATCACCAAAATCACATCTGTGCTACCTAAATATAAAGGAAGAGATTCTTTCATCACCTGTAGGTTGTGTAAGAACCAGTCCCTTGTAAATTCCCCTACTTCTCTCCACCATCCCCGTCTCCATCATGACGCCAAAGCTCCTTGTGGTCACCAGCTTCAACCTTAAACTTTTCACAAGTTGATTTGAGATAAAGTTATTTATGGCCCTGTTCTCCGATTAATCCCCCCACATTCATGGTGTGATTTGGGGTATATCCCTTCGTTGAATTGAGGGATACCTCTGCCATATCCAAACATATTTGCTCCTCCTCACAACTTCCTATTCTGAGTCCTCACTCTCAGTACCATCCTCTTGAACTAAAAGAACCTGAAGGGCTTGCTCCTTGCAACGGTGTCTTGGNTTCGAGAGGTAGATCGGCTCTTCCACACTCTAGAGCTAGGAACAACACCAAAAGAAGCTGCAACCAAAAAATTAATGCATAAAAAATACTAAACCCTAGGCTCCTCTCCTTAATAGAATCCTTCCAAAACATTTGAAGGTTTTTCTTCCAAATTTCCCTCCAAACTTCCCTCAATTACTCCTTGAATATGTGATTGTGGCCCGAGTGGACCCCACCTCCTCCTTTCCTTCCTCCGCGCCTCACTTTGGTCCCTCCCCTTCTTCCCGCGACACATGCCGACTCGCTTGTGGGCCGACAAGATTGCAATCAANTTTCGAGAGGTAGATCGACTCTTCCACACTCTAGAGCTAGGAACAACACCAAAAGAAGCTGCAACCAAAAAACTAATGCATAAAAAATAATAAACCCTAGGTTCCTCTCCTTAATAGAATCCTTCCAAAACATTTGAAAATTTTCCTTCCAAATTTCCCTCTAAACTTCCCTCAATTACTCCTTGAATATGTGTTTGTGGCCCGAGTGGACCCCACCTCCTCCTTTCCTTCCTCCGCGCCTCACTTTGGTCCCTCCTCTTCTTCCCGCGACACATGTCGGCTCGCTTGTGGGCCGACAAGATTGCAATCAGCGGGTCCTTTTTGGACCGGCTCCAACCTGAGCGTAACAGTAGCTCATTCCAAAAAAGTACCTTGTCCTCAAGGTTGAAAGAGGGAATTGCTTGTGGATCATCTCATAAGGCTCCCATGTCGCTTCATACTTTGACAGTACTTTTCACTTAACCGATACCTCCTTTGTTCCTCTTACTCCTCTGCGCACTCCCTCGTCCCCTAATGGTTCCAGAATCACCTTAAAGTGCCTCGTCAACATCGGCGGTAGTGTAGATGAAACCGCTCGTCTCAGCTGGGATACATGGATGACCGGGTGTAATGCAGATGATGGTGGTTACTTCAAACAGTAGGGCACTACCTCGATGCATGTCATCGCCTCACAAGGCCCAATGTATCTTTGTTAAAATTTCTTGCTTCTTCTCTTGACCAATGTCATCTGTTGGCAGGGCCTCAACCTGAAGTAGAGCATGTTTCCTGGTTCAAATTGCACNCCTTAAAGTGCCCCGTCAACATCGGCGGTAGTGTAGATGAAACCGCTCGTCTCAGCTGGGATACATGGAAGATCGGGTGTAATGCAGATGATGGTGGTTACTTTAAACAGTAGGCCACTACCCCGATGCATGTCATGGCCTCACAAGGCCCAATGTATTTTTGTTAAAATTTCTTACTTCTTCTCTTGACCAATGTCATATGTTGGCAGGGCCTCAACTTGAAGTAGAGCATGTTTCCTGGTTCAAATTGCATCTCTCTCATGTGTCCATTTGCTTTTCTCTTCATGATTTGTTGAGCCCTCAAAAGATGTCCCTTGAGCTCTGCTAGTATCTTGTCCCTCTCCTTCAAGTACTGATTAATGCTGGATACCAGTGTAATGCTATGCCCATAATTTATCAAGTGAAGTGTATCTCGCTCATATAATATCTTGACAGGGGCTGTCTGTGCGGCGGTGGTACGAAGTTTTATGCCAATACACAACTCAAGTAAGCCTCTTAGCCCGTAACTTTTGATGTATCAAATACAAAACAACGCAGGTTTGTTTCCATACTTCTGTTGACCACCTCTGTCTGACCATTGGTTTGGGAATGATATGTGGTGCTCCTTTTAAGGACCGTTTCTTGCAACCTAATTATCTCTTTCTAGAAGTGGCTGAGGAACACCTTATCCCTATCCGATACAATCGATTCTGACACTTTATGCAAACAGACTACTTCCAGTATAAACACCACCGTGACTGAGACTATAGTGAACGGATGTTGTAAGGGAATGAAATGTGCATACTTAAGCGATCCACGATCACCATAATCACTGTGAACTATTCTGATCATACCAACTTCTCTATAAAATCTATCGTCACTTCTTCCCAAACTTTCTTCAACAATGCTAATGATTATGGTAACCCCCCTAGTGCTGTGGTCAAGTACTTGTGACACTAGCACACATCACATTTTATCGCCAAGTCCTTCACGTCTCTGCCCATCCCACCCAATAAAGCTTTGCCGCCAGACGACCGTAGGTCTTCTGCACCCATGAACACATTGCCATGAAACTCTTGTAATAATTTGAGAATATACTCCAACGACTTTGGTAGCACGAATCATCTCTGGTTGAGCAACTGTTGTCCCCTCAATGCATATCTTGGATGATTTAGATCTTCTAGTAATTCAATCCTTATTTTCCTCATTCCTTTTGCTCTCCCGTCTTAAGGCCTCCCAATCTAGAACTAGAGAACTGATAGGACCGTCAATTGGGGTTCCTTCACCTTTCTCGACAGCGCGTTAGCTGCCCTGTTCTCCAACCTTAGTTGGTATTGAATCTTGAAATCATACCTCAGTAGCTTGGATAGCCATCTTTGTTTATTCTGACCAAGAAATGTCATCCCAACAGGTAGGACCACCACTTTTGGATAACCAAGGCAATTGTTCAAAACCCGGTGGTCCATACAGAATCTCCAATTAGTATCTTTTTTCGTCATCAACAAGACGAAACTGGAAAAAAAGGCTCACATTAGGCCTGATAATCCCAGCCTTGAGCATCTCTCGGATCAGCTTATATTTCTCATCCTTCTAAATCTGGGGGTATCTATAGGGTCTAACACTGATGGGAGAAACACCTTCAATATAAGTGCGTGCATGTACTCCTTCCGAGGAGGTAACCCGCTTGGCTGATGGGATACATCGGTAAACTACTGTAGGAGCTGTTGGATCTCTTTTGGAAACTCTGCTAACTTTGAATCTCAAACCTTCTCAATGCTCTGCAACTCCGCCAAGTAACCTAGTCCTGCTCTCTGATTCGACCTGACCATGATTTTGAGCAACACCCTGATTTTGCATAAGTTAACATCTCCTCTCAGCACCACCTTCGTATGCTCCACTTGAAACTCCATTGTTAAGGGCTTCCAATCCACCTTCATCCATCCCAATGTTCTCAGTCACTTCATCACCAAAATCACATCTGTGCTACCTAAATATATAGGAAGAGATTCTTTCATCACCTGTAGGTTGTGTAAGAACCAGTCTCTTGTAAATTCCCCTACTTCTCTCCACCTTCCCCGTCTCCATCATGACGCCAAAGCTCCTTGTGGTCACCAGCTTCAACCTTAAATTTTTCACAAGTTGATTTGAGATAAAGTTATTTATGGCCCTGTTCCCCGATTAATCCCCCCACATTCATGGTGTGATTTGGGGTATATCCCTTCGTTGAATTGAGGGATACCTCTGCCATATCCACACATATTTGCTCCTCCTCACAACTTCCTATTCTGAGTCCTCACTCTCTGTACCATCCTCTTGAACTAAAAGAACCTGAAGGGCTTGCTCCTTGCAACGGTGTCTTGAGGCGTATTTCTCGTCATAGCGGTAACACAATCATTTGGCTCTTTTGTCCTGCACTTCCTCAACCTGTGAGGCGCTTGAAATTACTTCTAGGGCGGGGTTTAGTACTCTTCTTTTTCGACATCTCTTTCTGTAATGATATCGTCTGAGTCTTCAGTGTCGTGACTGTCATGGTGTTCTTGTAGAATCCCCTAGTGTTGTCACATTTGCTGGTCTTCTTCACCTGTTTCTTATCCTTTATCATTTGAGCTAGCTCCATCATTTTCCTCAATCCACACGATCTCGAGGAGCGGACGATCGCACGTATGTCGGACTTTAGGCCTTTCAAGAAATTTTTTTCCAAACTTGCTACAAAAATCCCGCTAAACCTTCCTGACAAAAGCTTGAACTTCTCTTGATACCCCATAATTGTCCCCTCCCGCGTCAAAACATAGAATTGCTCGTGCACGTCTCCTTTCCAAGTGGCTCGGAAACATTCCAACAAGCAATCCTTAAACTTCCCCCATGAGCATATCAGATATTTTGCCTCCATCCATTTGAACGACACTAAACCCTCCCCGCCAATCATAATCCCGCTGCCAAGTGCTTCTCTTCCTCAATCAACTCATTGATCGCAAAGTATCACTCCACTCGATACATCCATCCATGTGCATCCTCCCCTTCGAAGATTGACATATTCGGTTTCCTGACCATTGCATCTTCATCCCAACTTCCTCTCTCTCTGCAATTTCCCATGTATCTAGGGTGAAACTCCCTCCTGCGATCATAGGCATATCCCACTCCCGGTTCTCTCTTTCTTCCATCATATCCTTCCATGCCCCTTCCCCTGTCTCTTTTGCCAATTTTCAGCCCATCCCCCTCCATCAGAAGTTTCCACTCCCCCTCTCGAAGTTTTAGGGTGACGCTCTTGTCAGTAGATGACGTCTTCTTCGTTGTTTTCTTGCTTGATCTCCCTCACCTTTGACCTAGCCAAGGATTACCTTATCAACCCTTGGTTAGGGTTTGCAGCTGGAGCGGTCGGCACAGCCTTGGATTGCATCTCGATGAGCTTTTTCATGATCTTTCGCATTTCCCCTATGTCTTCAAATCCATCATTCATTCAACTTTTAGTAGAAGAAAATCTGTCCTCCATAGTAGCATACCTTTCTTCCATTCTGGATCGAATTTGTTCCACCTCTCTTTCTAGCACATCAACTTGCTTTGCTGCCATCCCACCAAGATTTATGCTCTGATACCAATTTGATGCGCCTCTGCACCAAAATCAGCGAACAAACCACGGTGAAATCGCAATTGATAGGTGGAAAGACACAAATAAGGGCTGCTCTTACAATAATCAAAGGAAAAACAAGCAAGATACAAAAGATGTTCAACTTTTGAGAGGTGGATCGGTTCTCTAACACCCTAGAATTTGCTAAAATCAACATCAAAAGTAGAAAAATCAGCAACCACAAAACTAATGCTCAAAAACAACAAACCCTAGGTTCCTCTCCTTAATAGAATCCTGCTAAAGCATTTGAAAACTATCTTTCTAAACTTCCCTCGAAACTCTTCTCAATTTCTCCTCGAATATGTGATTATGGTCCGAGTGGACCCCACCCCCTCCTTTCATTTCTCTGCGCCTCACCCAGGTCCCTCCCCTTCTTTCTCTGACACAATTCGACCTGCCTGTGGGCCGACAGGATTGCAAGGACCGGCTCTTTCGTAACATGTCAACTTGATTATAGTTTATAACTGTTGATTTAATTTGCTACATAGGTTTAAAAAGTGTAGAGGTCCTCAAGCGTGGTATGAATCTCAATCAAATGTTTTTCTCAACATTAAGGGTGATGATTTATTTTTTGATACTTCATTATTTCTTAAAATGATAGTTAAGTTTAATAATGCTGAATGCATTTGTGGAAGATTGTGTTGCTACGATATAAAGGGTCATTTATATACTGTCAGATCTTGATTTGTCCGTTCATTTACATCAAAAAGGAAATAGCTTCAGACAAAGTGATCTTTTCAATATCTGGGGTTCTTCGTAATACAGTGATCTGGTTTACAATCACAAATAAGATTTTTATTATACAATAGTCTTAAGAGATCTTTGATCTATCTTCCTTGTCTTCTTTTGCAACGAGTGTTATAATTAATATTATTCTGATAGCATCTTATATCAGTTGCCGTTCTTCATAAATACTTTTCTTGGGAGAGTTAATCTCTTAGAGGTTTGATCTCCTGGTTGAATTGATGTTCTGGGAAAGTTGATCTCCTGATAGAATTAATTTGGTCGAGTTATGACGCTTCACATCCTGAATCCGATTTAAGGACTTCCAATCATACGTATTTATTTTCTTGATTCTATGATATCTTTGTGGGGCAACCATAGAAAAAAGAATAATAAAATTTTATTTGTTGCTATTTTGTAACGAACATTTTTCTGGCTTGTCTCTATGNATTTTTTTCCAAACTTGCTACAAAAATCCCGCTAAACCTTCCTGACAAAAGCTTGAACTTCTCTTGATACCCGATAATTGTCCCCTCCCGCGTCAAAACATAGAATTGCTCGTGTACGTCTCCTTCCCAAGTGGCTCGGAAACATTCCAACAAGCAATCCTTAAACTCCCCCCATGAGCATATAAGATATTTTGCCTCCATCCATTGGAACGACACTAAACCCTCCCCGCCAATCATAATCCCGCTGCCAAGTGCTTCTCTTCCTCAATCAACTCATTGATCGCAAAGTATCACTCCACTCGATACATCCATCCATGTGCATCCTCCCCTTCGAAGATTGACATATTCGGTTTCCTGACCATTGCATCTTCACCCCAACTTCCTCTCTCTCTGGAATTTCCCATGTATCTAGGGTGAAACTCCCTCCTGCGATCATAGGAATATCCCACTCCCGGTTCTCTCTTTCTTCCATCATATCCTTCCATGCCCCTACCCCCGTCTCTTTTGCCAATTTTCAGCCCATCCCCCTCCATCAGAAGTCTCTACTCCCCCTCCTCTCGAAGTTTTAGGGTGACGCTCTTATCAGTAGATGACGTCTTCTTCGTTGTTTTCTTGCTTGATCTCCCTCACCTTTGACCTAGCCAAGGATTACCTTATCAACCCTTGGTTAGGGTTTGCAGCTGGAGCGGTCGGCACAGCCTTGGATTGCATCTCGATGAGCTTTTTCATGATCTTTCGCATTTCCCCTATGTCTTCAAATTCATCATTCATTCAACTTTTAGTAGAAGAAAATCTGTCCTCCATGGTAGCATACCTTTCTTCCATTCTGGATCGAATTTGTTCCACCTCTCTTTCTAGCACATCAACTTGCTTTGCTGCCATCCCACCAAGATTTATGCTCTGATACCAATTTGATGCGCCTCTGCACCAAAATCAGCGAACAAACCACGGTGAAATCGCAATTGATAGGTGGAAAGACACAAATAAGGGCTGCTCTTACAACAATCAAAGGAAAAACAAGCAAGATACAAAAGATGTTCAACTTTTGAGAGGTAGATCGGTTCTCTAACACCCTAGAATTTGCTAAAATCAACATCAAAAGTAGAAAAATCAGCAACCACAAAACTAATGCTCAAAAACAACAAACCCTAGGTTCCTCTCCTTAATAGAATCCTGCTAAAGCATTTGAAAACTATCTTTCTAAACTTCCCTCGAAACTCTTCTCAATTTCTCCTCGAATATGTGATTATGGTCCGAGTGGACCCCACCCCCTCCTTTCATTTCTCTGCGCCTCACCCGGGTCCCTCCCCTTCTTTGTCTGACACAATTCGACCTGCCTGTGGGCCGACAGGATTGCAAGGACCGGCTCTTTCGTAACATGTCAACTTGATTATAGTTTATAACTGTTGATTTAATTTGCTACATAGGTTTAAAAAGTGTAGAGGTCCTCAAGCGTGGTATGAATCTCAATCAAATGTTTTTCTCAACATTAAGGGTGATGATTTATTTTTTGATACTTCATTATTTCTTAAAATGATAGTTAAGTTTAATAATGCTGAATGCATTTGTGGAAGATTGTGTTGCTACAATATGAAGGGTCATTTATATACTGTCAGATCTTGATTTGTCCGTTCATTTACATCAAAAAGGAAATAGCTTCAGACAAAGTGATCTTTTCAATATCTGGGGTTCTTCGTATTACAGTGATCTGGTTTACAATCACAAATAAGATTTTTATCATACAATAGTCTTAAGAGATCTTTGATCTATCTTCCTTGTCTTCTTTTGCAACGAGTGTTATAATTAATATTATTCTGATAGCATCTTATATCAGTTGCCGTTCTTCATAAATACTTTTCTTGGGAGAGTTAATCTCTTAGAGGTTTGATCTCCTGGTTGAATTGATGTTCTGGGAAAGTTGATCTCCTGGTAGAATTAATTTGGTCGAGTTATGACGCTTCACTTCCTGAATCCGATTTAAGGACTTCCAATCATACGTATTTATTTTCTTGATTTTATGATATCTTTGTGGGGCAACATAGAAAAAAGAATAATAAAATTTTATTTGTTGCTATTTTGTAACGAAACATTTATCTGGCTCGTCTCTATTGATGATTTAAAGAATTTTTATTGTTGGTTGAGCTTTGTGGTCGATTTGCATGAGATATATTAGAGAATTCTTATTGGCAATATACATCTTTATCATTTTGTTTTTCTTCAAGATGAGTTTTCTTTTAAAGTAAAATAGGAGTGATTTTCACTAGGTGTTGATTATCCTTCCTTGGGACTCATAGCTGTTTTGTATAAAAATAAACCTGTGTTACATCGGATACATTTGTAGGATTCTGTATGGAGTTATTTTGACTCACTTTCAGGGAGAGTAGTCTTGAAACTTCCCAACTCAATTTTATATGTTATTTTTAGCTGTTTGTTTGTCTTGATAGTGAACTCCCCTTGTAAGGCGAGTTCCTTGAGTGGTGTGAGTGAATCAATTTTTCTATGAGGAATTTTATTTTCTTTGTATGATCAGATTGGCTATTTTTCTGTGATATAAATTAATTGTAAAATAATTTATATAATCTTGTTGAGTGCAAATTATTCTATGCTTGAGGGTTGTAGCTCTCTCATAAGTAGTCATCATAACTTTTCAATTTTTCATTGCTCAAGATCTAATGATCTTTCTCCAGGTTAATTATATTTATTTATTTATTTAATCGAGTTATATTTGAGAAAAAGTTTCTTCAAAGTCGTCCATAGAGTTTGGTTATGTGGTGGAGTATGGTCTAAAAGTTTAGGCGACATTAATTTTACTATAACCAAAGTTAACTAAAAGGGGTGAGGTCCCATAGTTATAAATGGATGATTTTCTTGAGTGTAATTAGTTAACTTGTTCTATATAACAAATAATATCCGAAGTACTTATTATATATGCATATAAGCATATACTCATTGATTTACTTGTGCGAAGTAAACCCAAAAATAACACAATAAAATAAAATAAGAAGAGAAGTTCGGAGAGATTATTTCTGTTAATCTCTGTTATGACCGTATATGCTTGATGCTGGCACATGGATGTCTTTTTAATCATTTGGCAATCTCTCATGCTATAATAAATCATTCTTTTTTTTTTGAAGTCAGACTATGAACTGACTTCTTTTGGAAATAATAGTTGACTGGTCTGATGCAGATTAGCATTCTATGAATCCGATCTAAATGTTATTTTGGTTATCTGAATATGATGTTTCAGAACTGTTTCTGTGGTCTTTTATAGAGGTTGGATAAAATAATACTTATTATGGCTACAATTGCCTTATTCTTAATCATGACTGGTCTATAGTTGGCATAATAATTAAAGCCAGCGGAAATATTTTTTATCAAAATCAATGCCCTTCTTTATTTTTTATACAACTGTTGGAATGATTGTGCTCGTGCAGAAGATCTCTCTCTCTCTCTCTTTTGAGAGAGAGAGAGAGAGAGAGAGAGAGAGAGAGTCTTCTTCCCCTCTTTCTCGTCAGGACGCTCTTGTGCTTGCCATGCAAATTTTTCTTTGTGTGGTTTCTCAGCAAGATAACTAGGATGCATTTGAAGCTGTGAACTTTGTGAATTTTTGGATTCTAGACGTGTAATATAATAAAAAGTAGTGTTTGTTTACCTAAATTTCTGGTTATTGTTTCAGATTATGACCGTATAATGAAAAATATTGAAAGAGGAGAGGCAAGGATTTTAAGAAAAGATGAGATAATGAAAGCGATTGGGAAAAAACTGGATAGATATAAGAATCCATGGCTGGAGTTGAAGATTCAATATGGTCAGAACAAAGGGAAGTTATACAACGAGGAATGCGATCGCTTCTTGGTGTGTTGTAATGATAATTAACATAATTTTTTAGTACTTTTAAAAAATACTACCTTATGATAATGTTTTTTTTTCTTAGTTGTGCATGGTTCATAAACTTGGTTATGGAAATTGGGACGAGCTGAAGATGGCATTCCGAATGTCGCCTTTATTTCGTTTTGATTGGTTTGTTAAATCACGCACAACTCAAGAACTAGCGAGGCGCTGCGATACTCTTATTCGATTGGTTGAGAAAGAAAATCAAGAATTTGATGAACGGGAGCGCCAAGCTAGGAAGGATAAGAAACATGCAAGGGTAAGCTTTCTCTCTTTTTCTATTAGAATTTTATTACATTTTCTTCTTATGTTGTCTTTAAAAAAAGGAGTTTGGTATGATCAAAGGTACTTGTTTGCAGTTTCTTATTTTATTTTTTGTGTTGAGCAGAATATGACACCTTCAAAGAGATCCGTTGCAAAGGCCCCTACTCTGGAGGCTCCAGCACCGACTTCCTTTAAGAGACGAAAACAATCAGTCTTAAATGATAATCTCGGATTGGTGAGTAAACATTTTGTTTTTAGCTATAATGAATCATTTAATTCTCGAAATACAGTTGAAAATACTACTAAAGTTCACGATTAATTTTCCTTCCTGTTATATTATATTGATGTTCCTATGATTCCTGGNTTAATTCTCGAAATACAGTTGAAAATACTACTAAAGTTCACGATTAATTTTCCTTCCTGTTATATTATATTGGTGTTCCTATGATTCCCGGTTTTATTAACGTTTTTGCTTTGATTTAATATTTTTGTTTGTTATCTATTGGATGTTCTGGACCTTTGCTATTAACTGGGAGAACAATCTTTAACAGGATGTTAATGAGATTGTTTTTTTTTTTCATGAGATCAGNTCCTGGTTTTATTAACGTTTTTGCTTTGATTTAATTTTTTTGTTTGTTATCTACTGGATGTTCTGGACCTTTGCTTTTAACTGGGAGAACAATCTTTAGCAGGATGTTAATGAGATTGTTTTTTTTTCATGAGATCAATTATGTGGGCGAATCCTTATGTTATCTGAGCCTTTACTGGTCGGCTAGCATTTTGAACGTTTGTTCTTTGAAATAATGAAATATTTACAACCTATTTTTAATTATAACAATCTTTAAGGTGCTATCCACATATTTTGTTTGAAATTGATTGGGAAATTTGCATACATGCCACCCAATTCTTTTATATTTGCATGTCCAACACCTAAACTTTAGTTTTTAAATTTATACCTCCTAAATCTTTTGTCACATAAAAAGTGCCACTATTTTATCTTTTAGTTAGTGAAATACACCTTTTCATGCATATGTAAGGTGGCATATATATAAAAAATGAAGTTTAGATGTTGAATATGTAAATACACATGAATTGTATGGTATGTATGTAAATCTTCCTTTTAATTTTTATGCACATCATGATTGTCGTACCACTCACTTCTAGTACACACTACAGAACTTGTACTGCTTTTTTTTTCTTCGAGCTTCGTTATTTTTTAGTTATCTATGTGATGTTTTGAACATTTTTTCTATTCTCGTTGGCAAACCTGATTGGTATGTTGTAATGGTTGACCTTAGGCTGGAAGTGCTAATTGATCTGGAATCAAACATAGATAAGGCTGTTTGCATAACGACGGTTATCTATTCAATGAATAATTTGAGTGACGTTGAGAGCTTTCCGTAATCAAACTTAGATAAGGCAGTCTTACTACTTTTGGATTTGAGCTGATGAGGGTTGGGCTAAGCCCTAGATGGTGTGGAAAATATGAGGAGAGATATGGGATAAGAGCTTGAATCGAAGAATTGGGGTCTAGAGAGAGAATTTGCAGGTAAATCTTGAGAATAACATCTATAATTTTATTTCAAAATCAATGCGTTTATAAAGTTATTTAATGTTTATCTAATTTTTCATGTATATGTTTTGATATAATTGTGAAATTCTAGTGTTAGATAAGTAAATATTAAAGTTTAGATGTTGTGTGTCTGTGTATTTATTTATTTATTTATTTTTTAAAGACTTATATATTAAATAAAAAATAAGATACAGATACAATGTGTGGGAGAGCCCAAACATGACACCCTACCCACAAAATAACCACAAATGGTTCAAAAACTAAAAAATACAGAAAAGTACATTAGAGACTTAAAGACAAAGCCTAACAGTGTCGAAATACATTGTTTCAGGTGGCGAGAGAGCGATCCAATTTGGTCTTGCCTCTGCTTCTAGTTCTAGGGAAGGAGCAAGCTAATAAGCTTGTAAGATACTTGTCATTGTCAGTAGTAACCAGTGTATCATCCAATATGTTCTCGAGCTGGAGTCGGCCTCCTTTCTTCTTCTTCCTCCTGGTATAGACCTGCCATTCCTCTTCCTCACTTGATCTTGGTCTAAAGTGTGCTGGAGATGTGTAGATTGTTAAATATTAGAAGCAACTACATGTTGTATCGACTGATCTGTTATTGGATCAAAAAAACACTCTCGTGTGTTTTTGCATGTAAGTGAGTTTTCTTCAATAGATATTCTTCGTCAGAAACTGTGGTGTTGGAAAGGGGATCGGGTTGCATCTTCTCACATCTTCTCAATAGAGATGGTAGGTGACTGTTCTTTAGCGATATCCGACCTTAAATGAGGATGCAAGCGATAACAAAGTTTAGAGCTGTGACCAAACATACTGCAATGAAAACAATAAGGAGGGTGTGGTTTATTTCAACATTTTGCCAATAGCCGTTGTGAGTGGTTCCAATTCAAATCTCATCCGAAGCTGGTTGAGTGATATTTCTCTCAACTAACACACAAGCCATAGAGGGTTTGGTGACATCAAATGTATAACTATCGACCTTGAGAGACTTACCGTAAACAGTTGCTAAGGAGTAGAGAATTTTGAAGTTAAACAGATGTAATTTTAACTCCAGAAACTTTATCCAAACTGGAATGATAGGGGACTGCACTTTTGGATCAAAACCAACAGTCCACTTCAGAATTTTCATATAACAATTTTCTTTCTTAATAACTTTCTAAGAAAAAAAATGCGTATAATCGACATCGTGAGAAAACTGAATCAGTATGTGTCGACCGTCAAGTAGACCAATATTCCAACTGCCCAACAACTTCATAGCCTCAAAATCTTTTCGAATGATCTCAAGTTTTGGGTGACCATTAAGAAATTTTCTCACTAGAGCAAAAATCCAAGTAGATGTGAGAGTACTGGTTTTAACCTCTGTGAGAATAAGAGCAGACTTCTCATTTTTTTTCCTCCAATTTTTTAATGAAGACATGATCGCCACCAGCTTCAAAAGCCTCGTGGAATGATTGTGGAACATTGCAAGATTTACCTATACGAAAACTAGTCACTGAATCTGAAAGAAGAGCACGAGTAGGAATAGAGAGGCCGCCGACAACTACAGTGGCATATGAACGGATAGTGGATGCCATCTCCTCTGATAAGATGGCCCGTCGAGCAGGAGACCAGATGGTCTGTCGGGCAACGAACAATCAACTCAAGCAGAATGACGCCCTTTCCTGCAGAGCCGAAAAATCACAGAAGTGAAACGAACCCTTGCGAAAACAGATCGAGCAGACGACGCGAGCTTTCGAGCAGACGACACGAGCGAGCGACGTGAGTGAGCAGACGACGCCAAGCTGAAGTCAGACACCCTCAGCAGCGAAGCAAAAGGCGAGAGAAGCCGACGACGAAGGTGACGAAGAGGAAATTAGAGCATCGACACGAGGAATATCGAAGTAGCAGACGCTAGGGTTCGCCATGAGGCGAAACCTAGCTGAGCAGAGACGACGACACCTTGTTTTTATGCATGTGTGTGTGTGTAAGTATGTATGTATTTATGTATGTACGTACGTATGAACAAGATATAGCAATACAAATTTTGATGGAAAGTTGAGAAACATGACAAACGAAGTGCGTCCTCGGTCAAGATGAGACAAAATCAGTCAATGCACCAAGTTAGATAATCAAGAAAATTAATGCAAAGTTAGTAGATCGTCAAGATCGGCACCTAACTCTGTCAAGTCGTTCGCCTAATCAGTGAGCTGAATAACACAAAGTCTGAATGGGTAACTTTAGAAGGGAGGGCCGAACGAAGGACATCTTACTGCTCAACAACAAGACGAACGAATTTGTATCTGAGAAGAAGTCGTAGAAATGCTCGGCCAAGGAACTCTCATATCATCTTCACATGATTCAACACGCGACCACCAATCCGACAAGTGCAGGGCAACAAGCACTAAGCATGCTACCTTCATTCAGTAATTGTTTATTATCCAATTCAAATGTATCGTGTAAATGACCACCATACACCTACATTCTTTTACACAGGAAATGGCCTAAAGGTAACAATGTAACCAAATTGTCTCCTATACCTATAAATAGGAGGCAAATTTATGAGAAGAGACTTTAGACTCTCACTTTTACCGTTAACCATCCTTTATCACTTATCTTATTTGCTCAATTCTTTGGGTGTGATTCCTGGACGTTTTTGGGTTCAACATAATATATGGTGTGTGTAAATCCCCCATCAATAAAACATAGTAAATGTATCTTAAACATATGGCGATAGTATGAATATTAAGAATTTATATCGAGGTGTAAGATATAATCAACTAGGGACGGTACAATGTACAATCTATTTAATATCAAAGGATCTTGTTACAATTATCATGGATAAAAATCATAATAAAGAGTGATGTATACATCTTTCAATAAATAAGAATCATTTTGTAACACTCGAAACACATTTTCTCAAGGTCTAAAGAAAGCACACTTAGTGAACNTCTTGGGAGAGTTAATCTCTTAGAGGTTTGATCTCCTGGTTGAATTGATGTTCTGGGAAAGTTGATCTCCTGGTAGAATTAATTTGGTCGAGTTATGACGCTTCACTTCCTGAATCCGATTTAAGGACTTCCAATCATACGTATTTATTTTCTTGATTTTATGATATCTTTGTGGGGCAACATAGAAAAAAGAATAATAAAATTTTATTTGTTGCTATTTTGTAACGAAACATTTATCTGGCTCGTCTCTATTGATGATTTAAAGAATTTTTATTGTTGGTTGAGCTTTGTGGTCGATTTGCATGAGATATATTAGAGAATTCTTATTGGCAATATACATCTTTATCATTTTGTTTTTCTTCAAGATGAATTTTCTTTTGAAGTAAAATAGGAGTGATTTTCACTAGGTGTTGATTATCCTTCCTTGGGACTCATAGCTGTTTTGTATAAAAAAAAACCTGTGTTACATCGGATACATTTGTAGGATTCTGTATGGAGTTATTTTGACTCACTTTAAGGGAGAGTAGTCTTGAAACTTCCCAACTCAATTTTATATGTTATTTTTAGCTGTTTGTTTGTCTTGATGGTGAACTCCCCTTGTAAGGCGAGTTCCTTGAGTGGTGTGAGTGAATCAATTTTTCTATGAGGAATTTTATTTTCTTTGTATGATCAGATTGGCTATTTTTCTGTGATATAAATTAATTGTAAAATAATTTATATAATCTTGTTGAGTGCAAATTATTCTATGCTTGAGGGTTGTAGCTCTCTCATAAGTAGTCATCATAACTTTTCAATTTTTCATTGCTCAAGATCTAATGATCTTTCTCCAGGTTAATTATATTTATTTTTTTATATAATCGAGTTATATTTGAGAAAAAGTTTCTTCAAAGTCGTCCGTAGAGTTTGGTTATGTGGTGGAGTATGGTCTAAAAGTTTAGGCGGCATTAATTTTACTATAGCCAAAGTTAACTAAAAGGGGTGAGGTCCCATAGTTATAAATGGGATGATTTTCTTGAGTGTAATTAGTTAACTTGTTCTATATAACAAATAATATCCGAAGTACTTATTATATATGCATATAAGCATATACTCATTGATTTACTTGGCGCGAAGTAAACCCAAAAATTACACAATAAAATAAAATAAGAAGAGAAGTTCGGAGATATTATTTCTGTTAATCTCTGTTATGACCGTATATGCTGGATGCTGGCACATGGATGTCTTTTTAATCATTTGGCAATCTCTCATGCTATAATAAATCATTCTTTTTTTTTTTTTTTTTGAAGTCAGACTATGAACTTGCTTCTCTTGGAAATAATAGTTGACTGGTCTGATGCAGATTAGCATTCTATGAATCCGATCTAAATGTTATTTTGGTTATCTGAATATGATGTTTCAGAACTGTTTTTGTGGTCTTTTTTAGAGGTTGGATAAAATAATACTTAATATGGCTACAATTGCCTTATTCTTAATCATGACTGGTCTATAGTTGGCATCATAATTAAAGCCAGCGGAAATATTTTTTATCAAAATCAATGCTCTTCTTTATTTTTTATACAACTGTTGGAATGATTGTGCTCGTGCAGATCTCTCTCTCTCTCTCTCAAACTGTCTGTCTCAGAGACAGACACAGAGAGAGAGAGAGAGAGAGAGAGAGAGAGTCTTCTTCCCCTCTTTCTCGTCGCATATGCTGACGCTCTTGTGCTTGCCATGCAAATTTTCTTTGTNGTGTGTGAGTCTTCTTCCCCTCTTTCTCGTCGCATATGCTGACGCTCTTGTGCTTGCCATGCAAATTTTCTTGGCGTGGTTTCTCAGCAAGATAACTAGGATGCATTTGAAGCTGTGAACTTTGTGAATTTTTGGATTCTAGACGTGTAATATAATAAAAAGTAGTGTTTGTTTACCTAAATTTCTGGTTATTGTTTCAGATTATGACCGTATAATGAAAAATATTGAAAGAGGAGAGGCAAGGATTTTAAGAAAAGATGAGATAATGAAAGCGATTGGGAAAAAACTGGATAGATATAAGAATCCATGGCTGGAGTTGAAGATTCAATATGGTCAGAACAAAGGGAAGTTATACAACGAGGAATGCGATCGCTTCTTGGTGTGTTGTAATGATAATTAACATAATTTTTTAGTACTTTTAAAAAATACTACCTTATGATAATGTTTTTTTTTCTTAGTTGTGCATGGTTCATAAACTTGGTTATGGAAATTGGGACGAGCTGAAGATGGCATTCCGAATGTCGCCTTTATTTCGTTTTGATTGGTTTGTTAAATCACGCACAACTCAAGAACTAGCGAGGCGCTGCGATACTCTTATTCGATTGGTTGAGAAAGAAAATCAAGAATTTGATGAACGGGAGCGCCAAGCTAGGAAGGATAAGAAACATGCAAGGGTAAGCTTTCTCTCTTTTTCTATTAGAATTTTATTACATTTTCTTCTTATGTTGTCTTTAAAAAAAGCAGTTTGGTATGATCAAAGGTACTTGTTTGCAGTTTCTTATTTTATTTTTTGTGTTGAGCAGAATATGACACCTTCAAAGAGATCCGTTGCAAAGGCCCCTACTCTGGAGGCTCCAGCACCGACTTCCTTTAAGAGACGAAAACAATCAGTCTTAAATGATAATCTCGGATTGGTGAGTAATCATTTTGTTTTTAGCTATAATGAATCATTTAATTCTCGAAATACAGTTGAAAATACTACTAAAGTTCACGATTAATTTTCCTTCCTGTTATATTATATTGATGTTCCTATGATTCCTGGTTTTATTAACGTTTTTGCTTTGATTTAATTTTTTTGTTTGTTATCTACTGGATGTTCTGGACCTTTGCTTTTAACTGGGAGAACAATCTTTAGCAGGATGTTAATGAGATTGTTTTTTTTTCATGAGATCAATTATGTGGGCGAATCCTTATGTTATCTGAGCCTTTACTGGTCGGCTAGCATTTTGAACGTTTGTTCTTTGAAATAATGAAATATTTACAACCTATTTTTAATTATAACAATCTTTAAGGTGCTATCCACATATTTTGTTTGAAATTGATTGGGAAATTTGCATACATGCCACCCAATTCTTTTATATTTGCATGTCCAACACCTAAACTTTAGTTTTTAAATTTATACCTCCTAAATCTTTTGTCACATAAAAAGTGCCACTATTTTATCTTTTAGTTAGTGAAATACACCTTTTCATGCATATGTAAGGTGGCATATATATAAAAAATGAAGTTTAGATGTTGAATATGTAAATACATATGAATTGTATGGTATGTATGTAAATCTTCCTTTTAATTTTTATGCACATCATGATTGTCGTACCACTCACTTCTAGTACACACTACAGAACTTGTACTGTTTTTTTTTCTTCGAGCTTCGTTATTTTTAGTTATCTATGTGATGTTTTGAACATTTTTTCTATTCTCGTTGGCAAACCTGATTGTTATGTTGTAATGGTTGACCTTAGGCTGCAAGTGCTAATTGATCTGGAATCAAACATAGATAAGGCTGTTTGCATAACGACGGTTATCTATTCTATGAATAATTTTAGTGACGTTGAGAGCTTTCCCTAATCAAACTTAGATAAGGCAGTCTTACTACTTTTGGATTTGAGCTGATGAGGGTTGGACTAAGCCCTAGATGGTGTGGAAAATATGAGAGATATGGGATAAGAGCTTGAATCGAAGAATTGGGGTCTAGAGAGAGAATTTGCAGGTAAATCTTGAGAATAACATCTATAATTTTATTTCAAAATCAATACGTTTATAAAGTTATTTGAATGTTTATCTAATTTTTCATGTATATGTTTTGATATAATTGTGAAATTATAGTGTTAGATAAGTAAATATCAAAGTTTAGATGTTGTGTGTCTGTGTATTTATTTATTTTTTAAAGACTTGTATATTAAATAAAAAACAAGATACAGATACAATGTGTGAGAGGACCCAAGTATGACACCCTGCTCACACAATAACCACAAATGGTTCAAAAACTAAAAAAATACAGAAAAATACATTAGAGACTTAAAGACAGCCTAACAACGTCGAAATACATTGTTTCAGGTGGCGAGAGAGCGATCCAATTTGGTCTTGCCTCTGCCTCTAGTTCTAGGGAAGGAGCAAACTAATAAGCTTGTAAGATAATTGTCATTGCCAATAGTAACTAGTGTATCATCCAATATGTTCCCGAGCTGGAGTCGGCCTCCTTTTTTCTTCTTCCTCCTGGTATAGACCTGCCATTCCTCTTCCTCACCTGATCTTGGTCTAAAGTGTGCTGGAGATGTGCAGGTTGTTAAACATTAGAAGCAACTACATGTTGTATCGACTGATCTGTTATTGGATAAAAAAAACACTCTCGTGTGTTTTTGCATGTAAGTGATTTTTCTTCAATAACGGTGGGTGATATATGCACAACTGGATCTGTAATTGTAGTATGATATTCTTCGTCAGGAACTGCGGTGTTGGAAAGGGGATCGGGTTGCATCTTCTCACATCTTCTCAATAGGGATGGTAGGTGGCTTATCTTTAGCGATATCCGACCTTAAATGAGGATGCAAGCGATAACAAAGTGTAGAGCTGTGACCAAACATACTGCAATGAGAACAATAAGGAGGGTGTGGTTCTATTTCAACATTTTGCCAATAGCCGTTGTGAGTGGTTCCAATTCATATCTCATCCGAAGCTGGTTGAGTGATATTCTTCTCAACTAACACAAGCCATAGAGGGTTTGGTGACATCAAACGTAGAACTATCGACCTTTGAGAGACTTACCGTAAGCAGTTGCTAAAGAGTAGAGAATTTCGAAGTAGAACAGATGTAATTTTAACCCCAGAAACTTTATCCAAACTGGAATGATAGGGGACTCTGCTTTTGGATCAAAACCAACAGTCCACTTCAGGATGTTCATATAACAGTTTTCTATCTTAATAACTTTCCGAGAAAAAAAATGCGTGTAATCGACATCGTGAGAAAACTGAATCAGTATGTGTTGACCTTCAAGTAGACCAATATTCAAAATGTCCAACAGCTTCATAGCCTCAAAATCTTTTCGAATGATCTCAAGTTTTGGGTGACCATAAAGAAATTTTCTCACTAGAGCAAAAAGCCAAGTAGATGTGAGAGTACTGGTTTCAACCTCAGTGAGAATAAGAACAGACTTCTCATTTTTTTTCCCCCAATTTTTTAATGAAGGTATGATTGCCACCAGCTTCAAAAGCCTCGTGGAATGATTGTGGAACATTGCAAGATTTACCTATATGAAAATCAGTCTCTGAATCTGAAAGAAGAGCACGAGTAGGAATAGAGAGGCTGCCGACAATTGCAGTGGCATATGAACGGATAGTGGTTGCCATCTCCTTCGATAAGATGGCCTGTCGAGCAGGAGACAAGATGGTCTGTCGGGCAATGAACAGTCAACTCAAGCAGAATGACGCCCTTTCCTGCAGAGCCAAAAAATCACAGAAGTAAAATGAACCCTTGCGAAAACAGCTCGAGCAGACGACGCGAGCTTTCGAGCAAACGAGGCGAGCGGGCGACGTGAGCGACGTCAAGTTGAAGTCAGACACCCTCAGCAGCGAAACAAAAGACGAGAGAAGCCGACGACAAAGGTGACGAAGAGGAAATTAGAGCATCGACGCGAGGAATATCGAAGTAGCAGACGCTAGGGTTCACCATGAGGAGAAACCCTAGCTGAGCGGAGACGACGACACCTTGTTTTTATACATGTGTGTGTGTGTCTGTATGTATGTATTTATGTATGTATGTACGTACATACGTACGTATGTACGTACATACGTACGTATGTATAAACAAATTATAGTAGTACAGATCTTGATGGAAAGTTGAGAAACACGACAAACAAAGTGCGTCCTCGATCAAGATGAGACATAATCAGTCAATGCACCAAGTTAGATAATCAAAAAAATTAATGCAAAGTTAGTAATTCGTCAAGATCATCACCGAACTCTGTCAAGTCGTTCGCCTGAATAACACAAAGACTGAATGAGTAACTTTAGAAGGGAGGGCCGAACGAAGGACATCTTACTGCTCAACAACAAGGCGAACGAACTTGTATATGAGAAGTCGTAGAAATGCTCGGCCAAAGAACTCTCATATCATCTTCACATGATTCAGCCCGCGACCACCGATCCGACAAGTGTAGGACAACGAGTACGAAGCATGCTACCTTCGTTCAGTAATTGTTTATTATCCAATTCAAATGTATCGTGTAAATGACCACCATGCACCTACATTCTTTTACACAGGAAATGTCCTAAAAATAACAAAGTAACCAAATTGTCTCCTATACCTATAAATGGGAGGCCAATTTATGGGAAGAGACTTTAGCTCTCACTTTTAACGTTAACCATCCTTTATCACTTATCTTATTTGCTCAATTCTTTGGGTGTGATTCCTGGACGTTTTTGGGTTAAACATAATATATGGTGTGTATAAATCCCCCATCAATAAAACATAGTAAATGTATCTTAAATATATGGCGATAGTATGAATATTAAGAATTTATATCGAGGTGTAAGATATAATCAACTAGGGACGGTACAATGTACAATCTATTTAATATCAAAGGATCTTGTTACAATTATCATGGATAAAAACCCTAATAAAGAGTGATATATACATCTTTCAATAAATAAGAATCATTTTGTAACACTCGAAAACACATTTTCTCAAGGTCCAAAGAAAGCACACTTAGTGAAAATTAATTTCGAAGATCCTATATGATACCTCAAACAGTCACACATGCATCTTTGTAAGCATTGAAAGATTAAATGGTTAACTAACATGGATGTAACTTAGTCAAATTAGATTACACCAAAATCAATTTGGGTTAATTATTATTGTGAAGGAAACCTACAATGCTAGATCTCATTATGCAATCCATGCTAAATATAAATAAATCAAAGAATGAAATTAATTATTAGCTTAATCAATGTTTTGTGAGTTAAGAAAAAGTAGATGAGAATAAGATAAGGTAAACAAAAACCTTTCCATGAAAATAAACAAAAAAGTTTTCCATCAGTTAAGGCAAACCCAGCAAGCTTCTGTTGTGGGAAAGATAACTTTGGGATTACTAGAATTTGAAGGGGGACAAAAAAAGACAGGCTTGTGATTTTAGCCTTTTGTTAAAAGAGAAGAGGACTTGTAGTTGTGGGAAAGGGGAAGGGGAAGGGGGAGGGGAAGGGAAAGGGCTTTTGCATTTAGCTTGTGGAGGGAAATGAGGAGGAAGGCGAGCGGGGTTTAGCAGCTTTTGAGTAGGAATGGATGTATTTATGCTGCTTATTTTGTGTTTCATTGATACAAATATGATCTGATGCAAATACAATNTTGTGAAGGAAACCTACAATGCTAGATCTCATTATGCAATCCATGCTAAATATAAATAAATCAAAGAATGAAATTAATTATTAGCTTAATCAATGTTTTGTGAGTTAAGAAAAAGTAGATGAGAATAAGATAAGGTAAACAAAAACCTTTCCATGAAAATAAACAAAAAAGTTTTCCATCAGTTAAGGCAAACCCAGCAAGCTTCTGTTGTGGGAAAGATAACTTTGGGATTACTAGAATTTGAAGGGGGACAAAAAAAGACAGGCTTGTGATTTTAGCCTTTTGTTAAAAGAGAAGAGGACTTGTAGTTGTGGGAAAGGGGAAGGGGGAGGGGAAGGGAAAGGGCTTTTGCATTTAGCTTGTAGAGGGAAATGAGGAGGAAGGCGAGCGGGGTTTAGCAGCTTTTGAGAAGGAATGGTTGTATTTATGCTGCTTATTTTATGTTTCATTGATACAAATATGATCTGATGCAAATACAAGACACATCTATTATGGATATATTGGACAATGACATTATAATATTATGTTTGTGTGTGCGCACGGGCTAAATAAAAATAAGCTAAATTTTCGTAAAAATTAATTTCTTAAATGTCTTAAAGCCAATTAAAGAAGAAATACACACTTGATATTATAGATTTCTACCTTAAAGATGAGAAAAATAATTATTTTTTAGAAAAATAAAAATAATATTTTTTAAAAGATCATAAAAATTTATGGTGGAATTAAAAAATAAAATTAGTGTTAAATTGATGTCTTGCATAATTTTATTTTAAAAAAAGAAATAACTGTTATGTATGTAAATTTCGCAAAAAAGTATATGTATTATCACAGCAACTTTGCAGCTTCATCTCGCCACTTTCTTTTTTAGTCGAAAAGCCTGGATGGTTCATGCTATCTTAATAATTAATACAAGCATTTACTTTGTGGTTATTGTTGCATGTCCGTGTTACAGTATGTTTTAATTTGCCTGTATGTTCCAGAGCAATCACTTTTATCTTAAAATGCTATTAAATCTCTGATGATCTTTTATCCGAAGAATACATGAGGCCTATTACTTTGAAAGCATATTGTCGATATATCCTGCTTTTATAGCATGTGCTTTTATTTTTTATTTTTGGTGGAATTGTGCGATTTGGAGCTGTGCATACATACGATGCCTACATACACATTTTTAGAATACGCCTGAGTGACAGATTTTATGAGCGATGGATTCAAGTTATGTTGTAGTTTCTCTTATTTATTTTTTTTAATTCACTGATATATCTTGATTTTTGAGAAAATTGTCAAAATAGTTCCATTACTTTTTGCAAGGCGGTCATTTTAGTTCCAGAGTCTAAAAGTTTCAATTTAGTCCTTAGACTATTTTAATATGAGTTGAAATAGGTTTTTCCGCCTCAATATAAGGAGTTTTGGATAATTTGGCAATTTTAGAAAACGTGGGACTAAAATGGGCTCATGTAAATGGTAAGTGGACTATTTCGGCTCTCATTCAATTCCTTTTTATGATTTTTTCTTCGTTTAGTCCTAAGCTCTCTGTTCTTTATTCTTGTACATCTACCCCAAGTTCTAGCTTTGTTTACATCACTGTTTTGCAGCTGGATCTCTCTTGAAAAAAAAAATAAAAATAATTTCCACTAATTTTCCCAAAAAAAAAAAAATTTTTTCTTTATCATAGCGTTACAACAACCTTTTCATAAAAAAGTTGTTTATTTGGACTTCACAACTTAACAGGCTTAGATCTTTGCAAATTAAAAGCTACCATTCTTTCTTCTTATCAGACTCCAAAAAGGTTGATTTTGAAAACTCTGATCTCTACTTTGTTTTCGCTGCAGTTTGTTGAATCTTGCTGACTTAAATCATATTTTTGTCTCAGGCGAAGAGGAGGTGATTTAGCCAACCCAACCCAACCCAACCCAATCAGGTATTCTAAACAAGCCGCAGAATTGATCTTCACGCTGTTTTTTTTTTAAAAAATGCTTCAATTGGTGCTTGCCTTCTTTTGATTGCTCTGGAACAACTTCACCATTTAGTACCTTAATTCACAAGATATCATAACAAAATAGACTTCGAGATCCCTAACATAGTGACATTTAGCATATTCTCTCTCTCTCTCTGTACAAGCACTAAGGTTATGACACTTGATAAAGGGCAAGCTCTTTTTTATTTCAAGAGATTTATTATTAAAATAATTATAAAAATTGTTTGTTTGTAGTAATATTATCTAAATTTTGTAGAATATAGCAATTATTTATTTATTTTTTATTTATTATGGTTTGTTTAATAAACATTTAAGATGCAACTTGAGCTTGAGCTATCTACATAAAATCCTTCCATAAATGATTTAAAATTAGTCAATTATTCATATATTAACTCATCTTTAGAAATTTCAAGAGTAGAAATTTCAATTTTTTTTGAATTCAGTTAATTTACTTGGTCTTGATCTTTTCAAAGTTGCCATTAATTTTTTGACAGGTTTTAATCAAAATAATTTTCATATTTCGTTCTTTTTAAATAGGAATTTGTTCTGGGTTATTTAATATGTAACATTATGGGAAAGTCTTTTGTCGTATATATATATAATTTTAAGTACCAATTATTTTTGACCTATAAAACTAAGAAGGTAAACTAATTAGTTAATAGAATGAAGGTTGTCAAAATTTAAAAGAAAATAAGAAAATTTAATTAGTTGTAAAAAATAATCGTTTCAAAAATTTTAATATATTTTGTATCATAGTCTATTATATTTGTATATATATATACATGAATTCAAATAATTTATTCTCATGATTTCATTTATTCTTTACTTATTTTCATGTTTTTCATCGCATTTATGCTTATTATTTGAGATATGAATTTATTCTTAAATCTCAACAAATTTGTGGTACAATTTACGTTAATTAAATTTTAATTATTTTATATATTTTTATTTTTATTTTTTAAAAGATGGTTAAATTACAAAAAAAATTTACTTTCATCTCATAAATCTCATGTATTTTCAAATGGAACATATAAAATTTGATATTTTATATTTACAATTTTTTGGAAGTATAAAATTATGTTGTGAAATGATACATGAAATGTAGTGTTTAAAAAAATTAATATTATTATATTTTTAACATATAAATTAGATATTTTATATTTACAATTTTTTGGTAGTATAAAATTATGTTGTGAAATGATACATGAAATGTTGTGTTTCAAAAAATTAATATTAATTATATTTTTAATGTGATGTTAAGAGATTAGATTTGTAAATGTATAAGAATTATATATATACGACATGATTACACTAATATTAAGGAAATCAAATGATTAGAAATTGAGGTGCACAAATGGAGTTCCGAGAGAGGAAACATAAATATCATTGCAAGCAATTGATCAGATTTAGTGCAGGACTGACTGACATGGGGGTTGTCAATAGGGTTCTAAATTTTGCTCGAATTGTTAATCGCTTGAAAATTGATTCTAATTTTGTCTTGGATCGAGATTGGATTGAAATAAATGAGTCAAGTTTCATGCCAAAATTTTGGATCAAACTTTTTTCGGCCCACCTGATTTTGAATTGACATTGACTCGACTCGAAATTAGATCATTAAGAACCCCAATGTTACTAGCTCTGTGAATTTAGTGAATTTAACTCAAAGATCGTTAATTGCTTGAAAATTGATTTAAATTTGGCACGAATCGAGATCAGATCAAAATAAACGCTAAGCCAAATTTTTTAATCGATTTTTTAGTCGATTTTGACAGGAGTCGGATCGTTAACAGCCGTAGGTGTTGACCGACGAAGGCTTCAGACTTACGAAACCATCAAACAAGAAAACATAATCAAGCGAACTTGCATCTCTGTTAAACAGTTGAATATTCATAAAATAAATATGATTGTCTGGTGCAATCGACCGACCCAAGCACTGGGCAATAGACCGACCGACACAGGCGATCGACCTTAAGGTCTCGGACAATTGGTCAACACCAATTTTTCTTTTCGTTACCATGTAATCATTATTTCGACATATAGGTCGATTCATTCATTCAAGCAGTTATAGTAACAGACATTTTCTTATATGTAATTGTATTCTGTGACCCTTATAAATAAGAGGTCATGACATCATTAAAGGCACTTTTAGATTCTTTCACTTTGGGATCCTCACTTCGCACCCCCTGACAATTTAAGATTCTTCAACGCTCTTGAATTGTCTCTTTTATATTTTTCTCTTCTTAGCTCTAACTCTCGGGGCTTGTTTCAAGAAGATAATTTATGATTCAACATCCTAAAAGGTGGTGCATTGAAAATAGACATGCCACGAAAGAAAAGCGGAGCCAATTACGAAGGAGGACCACAATAAAGAAATTCCACAGCAAGTTCAATAGAGAATCGATGAATCAAAAAAGTCAACAACAAGTTCAAGTATTACAGGAGCGCATGATGGGTCAATTCGAGGTTACTACAAGCAATCATGCAAAAAAACAATCAACCTCCACTCTCAAGGGTTTAATCTTAGGGAACTCGTCCTCAAAGAGTTTCCCTAGAGCATCCGCCATCATCGATCAGACCCGTCAATAACCAGGCCATCAAAGAGAAAGAGGATTCCTCAAAATTAGCCAACACCTGATCTTCCTGACAGTTAGACGTCGAGTAGAGTGTGTCAAAGCATCAGTTCAGCTCGCCCCTGATATTACCTTCACTTGACAAATCTTGGAGGCTATATCACCGACAAAGTTGAGCATTCCCCATATGGATCCTTATAAGGGAAGGAGTAACCCGACTGGCTACCTAGCGACTTTTGAATTATCGCTTGGAATCCTGCAGATCAACGACGCCATAAAATGCTGACTCTTACTAACGACAGTTAAGGAATCATCCCTTCACTGGTTTCATGCTCTACCAGTCAATTATCTCAACCTTTGTTGAGTTTAGGAACTATTTCTGGTGCGCTTTACCAATATGTTGAAGCAGAGGAAGAAAACACAGGCTCTGCTGCAGATCAATAAGGGGAGAGTGAAAGCTTGCAGTCTTACATCACCTGTTTTCAGAATGAGATGTTAGAAGTGCAATGTTTTCAACCGTTGATAGCTCATAATGCTCTGGCGCAAGCGGTTAGAGACGTGCGCTTCAAGTATGACCATAATAAGTTGGAACCAATTTTTTTCTGAGATTTTGAAGATGACCAATAGCCATATCGCTGGCGAGGAATCTTTCATAGACTCAACCCTATCCAAATTAGCATCAACCGACCCACAGTCGAAGAAGAGAAAGGCAGAGGACAAAGGAAAAAGGTCGAGAGATAATCAAAATCCCTATAGTAATCAACAAAGCATCAAGTCGAAGTCATCAAGGCCAGAGTTGGAATTCTGATCAACTGCCGCCTCGGTAATATGGGTGGTCGCACGTACATCGGGAAATGCAAAGCTTCACCCCACTAAATGTCTTGATGGATGAATTAGTGGCAACCATATAGAATAAGGAGTATTTCTTGAAAGCCCCATCAATGCAGGTCGAACTTGCACTTCCAAATCTAAATAAGTACTGCGATTAATGATCCAGATTTTAAATGTCAATATGATGTATGCGGTTATATTCTTAATTTTTCCTTACTTATAATTCTTACTTTGCAACGACGCCAATAACTTGATCACCAGCAACATCTAGGAAAAAAACTTGACTTCGAAGCAAATAAGAATACAATTATTATATTTAAATATGAGATACTACACAAGTATACACATCGTTACCAAGTAATATATGACTTTTTGATTAAGCCACGAATATCAAACCCACAAAGAAAAGAAAAAAAAATGCAACTAGAATTAGAAGAAATTAGATAATAAATTCTACTTAGCAAAATATTCTTACTCAAACTTTAGATGCTATAATAGGAATGAAAATTTGATTCTTTTTGTAATTTTTGATAATTGAAAGTAAAGTGAACAATTAATTAAACTTAACTAATTATTTGTGAAATGAAGGAAATATAAATAAATTATCTTTTTCTTATCATGAATCAGTAACAAGTATAGAAATTTTGTTGTGGAAGTATTCAAATTGTGTTGTGCCAAATAGGAGCAAAAATATTCTTTACCTTTACTAGAGACGCTATAAAGAACATTGACTAATTTAAAGTTTGAATAATCTTGAAGACTGGTTAGGTAGGGAAGATTCTAGCTCTCACTCTAGAGTTCCCTCTTCTCTCTCTAACTGGGGACTAACATCCCGTATCAAAACCTAAAACTATAAATCAAACTGGGGGCTTTAGCTTATCACTTTAAAGTCCTCTATTTCTACACCCTTCAAAGTTTATTTCCCTATTTATTTGCACCCAATCATATGAATTACATTCTCATCCATATAATTTCATGTGATTGTTACCATTTGTTGACTAAGGCAATAACATTTCGTATATTACATGTTCTCAGAACAGATATTAACATCTTAATTGACCAAATTAAGAAGTAAATGAAGTACAAGATTTAAAATCATCACAACTTTTCCCAACATTAAATATTAATATTTCACTCAACTTCTATCAAACACTTAATCACTTATCATTTTAAGGAAAAAAGATAAAAAAAACTACTCAGAATTCATGGAGAAAACACAATTACACTTAAGTTTGAAAGTAGAAATCATGCAAACAAACAAAAAGTCTAAATTAAAACCAAATGTAGTCACAAAAATTAAAACTTGTCTCAAATTCCCTCCACCAAACTCTTGAAGTTCCTTTGAATATCTTACTTCTCTTACAGTACAAACTACAACTCAAAATAAAAAGAAAAGAGGGCGGCATCGTGTGTAGAAGAATCTCTTGAAAAGAAGAAAAGAGAGAGAGAGTTTTTCAATCCAAATGCATTGGTGTCTCTTTAAAATGTGTCCATATTCAATAAATCTTCCAAGAGTTGCCTCCTTTCAAGAGCCAATTAAATGTATTTTCGTGTCCAATAACTATTTCTCACGTTTTCATAAAGGGTTGATTCAAATAGCTTTTAAAAAAATTCATCCAAATTCATTGAATCGCCAAGTAACTACTTCTGGCGCTTAAGGGCGATGTACTAGGCGCTTAGGCGCGACCTTCTCGATTTTAGTGCTGCGTAAGCGCCAATTCTGGGCGCTTAGGCGTCACAGTTATTGTGCATACCTTCATGTTTGCTCAAATTTGAACTTTTTCACTCATCTCAACATTTTTCATCCATTTGATTGTATCTGAAAGAAAAATACACAAATACCTTTCATAAAAGTGCAAAATCTAAAAAAATAGGTATAAAAATGTGTACATAAAGACTATATATTTCAGGTGTATCAAAATCCCCCAAACTTAAAATGTTACTTGTCCTCAAGTGACACTCCAGTCTTTCAAAACCAAAATAAGTAGATTATGTAAATGAGTTTCTTTAGGATATTCTAAAATTTTGATGTGGAAATATGTAGTCCAATTTAGTAAAAACATTAGTACATGGGACTAACTTAGAGTTTAGAATTTTTTAATGTAAAGAATTCTGAAAATATGAGTTTCTATCTAGTTCAGAAATATTTGTAAATTCTTCAATTATAGAGTTTAGACATTCTATCTTCTCCACTAAAAAAAAATTATTAAGAATAATTATACTTACTATGTTATATCCTTAAGCTTAAGAGTTTCTCAAGTCTTATACTTTAAAAAGATTAGATGTGGAACCAATTTTTGATTAGTCAATAATCCTCAAGCTTCTCCTCCCTTTTTCAACTTTCTTTTTGTATTTTTTTTTCTTAAGTGAGGATTACTATATCTGGATAGACTTTTAATGATTTTGAATTCTACTCATCCTTTCCTAAAGCAAAGTTTTGATATAAATTTTGTACTTAAAAATATAATAATAGTTTTGAAAATTATTTTTTATAAAAGAACTTTAAGTATTGAAAATAAAAGTCTAACCCTTCTATATTTTTCAAAAATATAATTTCTCCTACTAAAGATAGTGACACAATATTTATCATTTCTACACTACAAATTTTTAACTTTAAAATTTTCTTCGTTACTATAGGTTTCAACTAAAATTTGTACTTATTTCTATATTCAAATTTTTATTTCCCTAATTTAACTTCATATACATAATAATTCTTTTCAAATCAAAATTAAATTTTATTGTATTGCATTTGAGAACAAATAAACTTCAAGTTTAAGAAAATTTTTCATTCCCCCCNATTGATGTTAAATTAGTTGCATAATTTTATTTTAAAAAAAGAAATAACTGGTATGTATGTAAATTTCGCAAAAAAGTATGTATTATCACAGCAACTTTGCAGCTTCATCTCACCACTTTCTTTTTTAGTCGAAAAGCCTGGATGGTTCATGCTATCTTAATAATTAATACAAGCATTTACTTTGTGGTTATTGTTGCATGTCCGTGTTACAGTATGTTTTAATTTGCCTGTATGTTCCAGAGCAATCACTTTTATCTTAAAATGCTATTAAATCTCTGATGATCTTTTATCCGAAGAATATATGATCCCTATTACTTTGAAAGCATATTGTCAATATATCCTGCTTTTATAGCATGTGCTTTTATTTTTTATTTTTGGTGGAATTGTGCATACATACGATGCCTACATACACATTTTTAGAATACGCCTGAGTGACAGATTTTATGAGCGATGGATTCAAGTTATGTTGTAGTTTCTCTTATTTATTTTTTTTAATTCACTGATATATCTTGATTTTTGAGAAAATTGTCAAAATAGTTCCATTACTTTTTGCAAGGCGGCCATTTTAGTTCTAGAGTCTAAAAGTTTCAATTTAGTTCTCAGACTATTTTAATACGAGTTGAAATAGGTCTTTCCGCCTCAATATAAGGAGTTTTGGAACTAATTTGGCAATTTTAGAGAACCTGGGACTAAAATGGGCTCATGTAAATAGTAAGTGGATTATTTCGGCTCTCATTCAATTCCTTTTTATGATTTTTTCTTCGTTTAGTCCTAAGCTCTCTGTTCTTTATTCTTGTACATCTACCCCAAGTTCTAGCTTTGTTTACATCGCTGTTTTGCAGCTGGATCTCTCTTAAAAAAAAAAAAAATTTCCACTAATTTTCCCCAAAAAGAAAAAAAAAAATTTTCTTTAGCATAGCGTTACAACAACCTTTTTATAAAAAAGTTGTTTATTTGGACTTCACAACTTAACAGGCTTAGATCTTTGCAAATTAAAAGCTACCATTCTTTCTTCTTATCAGACTCCAAAAAGGTTGATTTTGAAAACTCTGATCTCTACTTTGTTTTCGCTGCAGTTTGTTGAATCTTGCTGACTTAAATCATATTTTTGTCTCAGGCGAAGAGGAGGTGATTGTACGAGCCAACCCAACCCAACCCAACCCAATCAGGTATTCTAAACAAGCCGCAGACTTGATCTTCACGCTGATTTTTTAAAAAAAATGCTTCAATTGGTGCTTGCCTTCTTTTGATTGCTCTGGAACAACTTCACTATGTAGTACCTTAATTCACAAGATATCACAACAAAATAGACTTCTAGATCCCTAACATAGTGACATTTAGCATATTCTCTCTCTCTCTCTCTCTCTCTACACGCACTAAGGTTATAACACTTGACAAAGGGCAAGCTCTTTTTTATTTTAAGAGATTTATTATTAAAATAATTATAAAAATTGTTTGTTTGTAGTAATATTATCTAAATTTTGTAAAATATAGCAATCATTTTTTATGGTTTGTTTAATAAACATTTAAGATGCAACTGGAGCTTGAGCTATCTACATAAAATCCTGTCATAAATGATTTAAAATTAGTTAATTATTCATATATTAACTCATCTTTAGAAAATTCAAGAGTAGAAATTTCAATTTTTCTGAATTCAGTTAATTTACTTGGTCTTGATCTTTTCAAAGCTGCCATTAATTTTTTGACAGGTTTTAAATAAAATAGTTTTCATATTTCGTTCTTTTTAAATAGGAATTTGTTCTGGGTTATTTAATATGTAATATTATGGGAAAGTCTTTTGTCGTATTTTTTTTTTAAAGTACCAATTATTTTTTACCTATAAAACTAAGAAGGAAAACTAATTAGTTAATAAAATGAAGGTTGTCAAATTTTAGAAGAAAATAAGAAGAAAATTTAATTAGTTGTAAAAAAGAATCGTTTCAAAAAGTTTAATATATTTTATATCAAAATCTATTATATTTGCTTATATGTACATGAATTCAAATCATTTATTATCTTAATTTCGTTTATTCTTTACTTATTTTCATGTTTTTCATCGCATTTATGCTTATTATTTGAGATATGAATTTATTCTTGAATCTCGACAAATTTATGGTCCAATTTACGTTAATTACATTTTAATTATTTTATGTATTTTTTTTTTATTTTTTAAAAGATGGTTAAATTACAAAAAAAATTTACTTTCATGTCATAAGTCTCATGTATTTTCAAATGGAACATATAAAATTTGATATTTTATATTTATAATTTTTTGGTAGTATAAAATTATGTTGTGAAATGATACATGAAATGTTGTATTTTTAAAAATTAATATTAATTATATTTTTAATGTGATGTTAAGAGATTAGATTTGTAAATGTATAAGAATTATATATATATATATATGACATGATTACACTAATATTAAGGTCACAAACGGAGTTTTGAGAGGAAACATAAATATTATCGCAATCAATTGATTGGATTTATAGCAGGACTGACTGACATCGGGGTGTCAATAGGGTTTTAAATTTTGCTCAAAGATTGTTGATCGCTAGAAAATTGATTCTAATTCTGTCTTGGATTGAGATTGGATTGAAATAAATGAGTCAAGTTTCATGCCAAAATTTTGGATTGAATTTTTTTTTACCCACCCGATTTTGAACTGACATTGACTCGACTCGAAATTAGATCGTTAACAACCCCAGTGTTACTAGCTCTGCGAATTTAGTGAATTTAGCTCAAAGATCGTTAATTGCTTGAAAACTGATTTAAATTTGGCACGAATCAAGATCAGGTTGAAATAAACGCTAAGCCAAACTTTTTGATCGATTTTTTTTAGTCGATTTTGAAAGGAGTTAGATCGTTAACAGTCGTAGGTGTCGACCTACGAAGGCTTCAAATTGACAAAACCATTAGACAGGAAAACATAATCAAGCGAACTTGCATCTCTGTTAAACAGTTGAATATTCATAAAATAAATATGATTGTCTGGTGCAATCGACCGACCCAAGCACTAGGCAATAGACCGACCGACACAGTCGGTTGACCTTATGGTCTCAGACAATTGGTCAACACCAATTTTTCTTTTCGTTACCATGTAATCATTATTTCGACATATAGGTCGATTCAGTCATTCAAGCAGTTATAGTAACATACATTTTCTTATATGTAATTGTATTCTGAGACCCATATAAGTAAGAGGTCATGACATTATTAAAGACACTTAGATTCTTTCACTTTGGGATCCTCACTTCGCACCCCTGACACTTTAAGATTCTTCAATGCTATTGAATTCTCTCTTTTATACTTTTCTCTTCTTAGCTCTAACTCTTGGGGCGTATTTCAATGATAATTTTTCAACATCGTAAAAGGTGGTGCACTGAAAATGGACATGCCACGAAAGAAAAGCGAAGCCAATTATGTAGGAGACTACAACAAAGAGGTTTCACAACATGTCCAATAGAGAATCAGTGAATCGAAAAAGTCAACAATAAGTTCAAGTATTATAGGAGCGCATGATGGGTCAATTTGTGGCCATCCGACAAGCAATCATGCAAAAAAACAATCAACCTCCACTCTCAAGGGTTTGATCTTAGGGAACTCGTCCTCAAAGAGTTTCCCCTGAGCATCCGCCAGCATCGATCAAACGCGTCAGTAACCAGACCATCAAAGGGAAAGAGGATTCCCCAAAATTAGCCAGCACCTGATCTTCCTGACAATTAGACGTCGAGTAGAGTGTGTCAAAGCATTAGTTCAACTCGCCCCTGATATTACCTTCACTTGACAAATCTTGGAGGCTATATCACCGGCAAAGTTGAGGATTCCCCATTTGGATCCTTATAAGGGAAGGAGTAACCCGACTGGCTACCTAGAGACTTTTGAATTATCGGTTGGAATCCTGCAGATCAACGACACCATAAAATGCTGACTCTTACTAACGACAGTTAAGGAATCATCCCTTCACTGGTTTCATTCTCTACCAGTCAATTATCTTAACCTTTGTTGAGTTCAGGAAACTATTTCTGGTGCGCTTTGCCAATATGTTGAAGCAGAGGAAGAAAACACAAGCTCTGCTGCAGAACAAGAAGGGGAGAGTGAAAGTTTATAGTCTTAAACCACCTGTTTTCAGAATGAGATGTTAGAAGTGCAATGTTTTCAACCGTTGATAGCCCAGAATGCTCTGGCACAAGCGGTTAGAGACGTGCGCTTCAAGCATGA
Organism: Phalaenopsis hybrid cultivar; assembly: GCA_002079205.1. Classification (NCBI taxonomy): domain Eukaryota; kingdom Viridiplantae; phylum Streptophyta; class Magnoliopsida; order Asparagales; family Orchidaceae; genus Phalaenopsis; species Phalaenopsis hybrid cultivar. The sequence continues at coordinate 5,531 of JXCR01140171.1, read as the reverse complement.
CCAAAATATGTTGGAACCAATCTTTTCCGAGATTTTGAAGATGACCAATAGCCATATCGCTGGTGAGCAATCTTTCACAGACTCAACCCTAGCCAAATTAGCATCAACCGACCCACAGGCGAGGAATCTTTCACAGACTCAACCCTAGCCAAATTAGCATCAACCGACCCACAGTCGAAGAAGAGAAAGGCAGAGGACAAAGGAAAAAGGCCGAGAGACAATCAAAATCCTTCTAGTCATCAACAAAGCATCAAGCCGAAGTCATCAAGGCCAGAGTTGGAATTCTGATCAAAGACCGCCTCGGTAATATGGTTGGTCACACGTACATCCGGAAATACAAGGCTTCACCCCACTAAATGTCTTGATGGATGAATTAGTGGCAACCATATAGAATGAGTATTTCTAGAAAGCCCCATCAATGTAGGTCGAACTTGCACTTCCAAATCTAAATAAGTACTGCGATTAATGATCCCGATTTTAAATGTCAACATGATGTATGCGGTTATATTCTTAATTTTTCCTTACTAATAATTCTTACTTTGCAACGACACTAATAACTTGATAACCAGCAACATTTAGGAAAAGAACTTGACTTCGAAGCAAATACGTATACAATTATTATATTTAAATATGGGATACTACGCAAGTATACACATCGTTACCAAATAATATATGACTTTTTGATTAAGCCATGAATATCAAACCCAGAGAGAAAGAAAGAAAAAATACAATATGCAACTAGAATTAGAAGAAATTAGATAATAAATTCTACTTAGCAAAATATTTTTACTCAAACTTTATATGCTATAATAGGAATGAAAATTTGATTCTTTTTGTAATTTTTGATAATTGAAAGTAAAGTAAACAATTACTTAAACTTAACTAATTATTTGTCAAATGAAGGCAATATAAATAAATTATCTTTTTTCTTATCATGAATCAGTAACAAGTATAAGAATTCTGTTGTGGAAGTATTCAAATTGTGTTGTGCCAAATAGGAGCAAAAAATTTTTTTACCCTTACTAGAGACGCTATAAAGAACATTGGCTAATTTAAAGTTTGCATGGATCGTAGATTTTTCCTTCAAAAAATGGGGTAAGCAAGTTTTTTGCCTCCTTCTGGCATCTTCTTTCTCTATGCAGGAAAGCTCTATGTTTTCGATGAGTAGCATTTTTGCATTGAGTCCTTCGTAATGGTGCATCTGACAGTCTCTCGTCATTAGCAGTGATTAGGCCTCCAGTCGGTGCAGTTATCATAGATGACAGGCGACTAGTCCCCTCCATCGGATCTTGCTGCACTATCACTTACTTCCCCTTTACTGAGGAATCCTCCTTAGTGTTGATCTTTAACGTGATGGTAGCCCTTCTTTTTTTCGACGACTGACCACGTCCATCAGGGGACCCTCATAGTCTACATCGACTTGACCGAAGTCCATGTCGAAGTCTATGATGCCACCCTACGGTGCGCTTTCCTCGTTAAGTGCAAGATTCCAGCCATCCTTGAAAGAAAAAATTAGCTTTTGTCCTGACATTTTTTCTGCAAACGACAAGAAAAACATCAGTGCTCTGAAGTTTAGCGGGAACAAGAACAAAACAAAGTGTTTATTAGACAAAATTTTAGTTTGTATTGGTGAGAAAATCATTTATTTATATATAATTTTTGTTTAATTTAGTAAGATATCAAACTTAAAAGAAGAAAGAAGAAAATCAAAGTATGTAAATTCAAAAATTTTCATTTTATTGAGGTTAATTTTATTACAAAATTTTTGGATCCGGCCACAAACGTTTGACCAAATAAATAACCCCAGAAAAATCAAAATTTCAATTCATGCAATGTCAAGTTGCATAATATGTTTTCAAATATCATCCGTTGATAAGCAACATGTTTCTTTCACCTCGAAAATCCACTAGCTGGTAGGCTCCTCCTGCATAGATGTTTTCTGCGACAAATGGTCTCTCCCAAGTTGGTTCAAATTTTCCACCTATCTTGCAGCGTGCAAGAATAGGCCTTTTGAGAATAAGTATGAGATCACCAACTTTGAAAGTCCTTGGGCGGACCAATTTGTCATGAGCTTGTACCATCCTTGCCTGGTAAAGCTCCAGATGTTGTTGTGCTTATAGTCAGTTTCTTTCAAGACTTTCTAATTCTTCATGTCTGAGTTTTACTCTTTCTTCTATTGTAAGATGATTGGAGACAGAGACTCTGAGAGACGGCGTCTGAAATTCTAGCGGTAAGTACGGCCTCAGACCCGTATACGAGCATGTAGGGTGTACACTAAGTGGGAGTCCTGAATGTTGTCTGGTAGGCCCATAAGGCTTCTAACAGTTTGTTATGCTAATCTCTCTTGTTTTCGTCTATTGTTTTCTTCAAAATCTGTACAAGTGTCTTGTTGAAGGCCTCAGCCAAGCCATTTGCCCTGTGATAGTAGATCGTAGAGTATCTCCAGTCTATCCCGTGTCGCTTGACAAAGTTTTTGATCTTCGTGCTCTTTAAGGCTGTCTCATTGTCAGAGATTACTCTGTGCGGTACACCAAAACTGCAGACTATCTGACTCTTGAAAAATTGAAGTACGTGCTGTGTTGTAATCTCTCATAACGGCATTGCCTCTGCCCATTTATAGAAGTAATCCGTGGCTGCAAGAATAAATCTGCATCCCTTAAAGGTCTATCAGAACTATTATATCCGTGCTTCAACACTCGAATGACCACAAAACAACAGTTGGGTGTAGCACATTCGGAGGTTGGTGTAAGACTACCCCATGCACTTGGCACTGGTGACGTCTTCTGGCTATATCCATGCAGTCGGACATCATTGCCGACCAATAATATCCGAGCCTCATGATCTTCATTTTCATTTTTGACCTTGACTGGTGAGCACCACACAATCCAACATCTACTTCTTTGACGATATTCTGTGCTTTTACTCTACTCAAACATCGTAGCCACATCTGATCGAATGATCTTCTGTAGAGGACATCACCTACTAGAGCGTATGACATAGCCCTTCTTTTGATGTGATGCGCTGCTGACTTATCCTCTGGCAGCTTTCCAGTTTGCAAATATTCCATCAATGGCTTGCGCCAATCTTTATTGATATCAGCAACTGCAACTGTCATTCCTTCTTTTTTTCCGGGCTAGTGTAGATTGTCGGGGTTGATTCGAGACAAAATATGTCTTCCTTATACTGTGATGTCAATGGAACCCTCCGTGGGACACACCAATACTTTTGCAAGTTTTGCTAAAGCATCAGCATGGGCATTATCTCCCCAAGGAATCCTGTAGAGAGTCACACTAGGAATCTGCTTCAGCAGCCTCATTGCGTATTGATGATATTCTGCTAACCTTGGTTTCAAAATCTTGTATTGTCCGACGACTTGTTGGATGACGAGCCGAGAATCGCCATAAATGGAAATATCTGTTATATCCGTTGAGATTGTCAATTCCAATCCGGTAATTAGCGCTTCATATTCTGCTTTGTTGTTGGTGCATGGCTCTGTCATGTGGTATGGAACCTCAGTATACCCTTATTTGGCGTGACAAAGATTAAACCAATTCCTGCTTTGCCTGGTATAACTATGTCTGATCCTTTGTCTTTTTTGGTTGACAAAGCTCCATCAAAGTACATCTCCCAGTGTTGCGCACTGGAGAATTCTATTTGTAATACCTGCTCATCTAGTAGTTCGTCATTAAGAGGGGACCCAGCTAGAAGTGGGTGTGCAGCGAGAAAATCTGTTAAAATCTGTCCCTTGATAGCGTGGAGGGGAATAAAAGTTATATCAAATTGCAACAAAATCATCGACCATCTTGCTAGATGTCCAGAGAGTGTTGCCCTGGTCATCAAATATTGCAACAGATTAACTTTTGAAATTAGAGTTACCTTATAAGAAAGCATGTAATGTCTGAACTTCTGGGCGGCAAAAATTAAAGCTAGATAATGCTTCTTAATAGGCGGATACCTTTTCTCCGTCGGTATTAGATGACGACTCAAGTAGTATAGTGCATTTTCTTTACCCTTATCATTGACTTGGGCTAAGAGGGCTCCAAGAGAGTCATCTAAGGCTGTTGTATAAAGTATTAAAGGTTTTCCTGGGATAGAGGTTGTCAAAACAGGAGGTGTCATTAAATATTGTTTAACGTCCTCGAAAGCCCGCTGACATTTCTTTTCCCAAATGAATTTGGCGTCTTTTTTAACTAATACCGAGAAGGGCTGATGACCAAAGGAAAATATGTTGAGATTTTCATACCTATTTTACACTGATTTTGATGATATTGCACTTTAAAGAGGTATTTTTGATGTTTTGTTGCAGGTATGTTGAGTTATGATCATTGGAGCAAAAAGATGTAAAAAGGAGCAAATTTGGAGAAAAAATGACCAAAATATGAAGATTTGATCTTGGGCACCGACGACGGGCTTGACGACGCTGACGACGGGTTTTTCCCGAGAGTCTAGAATTAAATATTCTAGAAGGCCGCCGACGGCGCCATCGAGGCCGCCGACGGCGAGCATGTTGGTTCTCTTAACAGATGCATTGAATGTGGACAATTTTTGAAGGGAAGCTTGGGCAACTCTTAAAAACTCTTCTACAACTTTAAAAGAAACATTTGGAGGCCGAAAAAGAGAGATGGGGTGTGTCCACGAGTGTCCACACGTGTTCATTAGAGTGTAGAGAGTGTAATTTATGGTTAGTATTGTGAGGAATTCTTCGAGAGATTGTAAGAGTGGAAGGAAGGTGAGAGATTTCTTCCTCCTTGCCACTTCGAAGGAGAATCCTGTGTGTTGTAAAGAAAGGAAGAGATTCAGTGGAACTTGGAGGAGTTTGCTTGGGGAGGAATTAGAGATAAGTGGTATTTACTTATTGAAGTTTGTATGACTTTGCTTTTATATATAAATTCTAAGTTTTGTCGTATCTTCTCCATGAGTTCTGAGTAGTTTTCTCTGTTTTTCTCATTGACTTGAGATTTTGTGAAATGGTGATTTGAATTGGTTGTGCCATGAGAATGTTAAAGAAGTTGTGATGATCTTTTCACTTCAATCTTAATTTACTT
>JXCR01140170.1:217949-244751 GCA_002079205.1 Phalaenopsis hybrid cultivar | reverse complement strand
CAATCTTGTCCTCCCTGACATAGATGTTAGGTTTGATCACCCCTCTTCAATGCTTACAACTCTAACCGGACTACTTACCCAAACTCTAAGTGGAACATTAATGGCATTGGTGTAGAAAACTAACATTCAGTGAGAACTCGAGTTAATCTTATAGAAAATTGGAGCAACTGGGGCAGAGACTACATTTGTCAAACTTAACTTTGAGAAGTCACCTCAAAACCACAATTTAGGGAGAATAACTTGTTAGAAGAATTGATAATAACTTTGAGGAATGAATCAAACACCTACACCCACAGTTGGTCGACCTACTGATACACCAAAATAATTTGTTATTTTAAGTATACATTTTATGCTTATTTTTGTTGATATTACACTTTAAAGAAGGGTATTTTCATATTTTTGTTCCAGGTATATCAATTTTAGGCATTTAGAGCAAAAGTAGCGAAAAGGAAGAAATTTGGAGCCAAAATAGAGAGCTTTGTGATTCTGGTGCCAAAGGCACCAAAGTACAGAGAGCTGGCGCCAAAGGCGCCATTATACAGAGAAGTGGTGTCTGAGGTGCCAGATTTGGCGCTAGAAGCGCTAGAGCCAAGAACAACACAGACTTAAGTAACCTGGCGCCTGAGGTGCCAGAAGTGCCAGAGATGATATTTGATGGATTAAGGTAATTCATGACAAATTTGAGCGGATTTTGAAGGCTCCAAATGTTTCAAACGCCCCATGGAGTGATTCAATGCATCTAGACACTTTGGAAGGCTCTTTAATGAAGGGATATATTTCTTGAATGAATGAACATGTTTTTTGGGATTCAAAAGGTGTGACTTTTAGAGAGAATTTGAGAGGGAATTTTGAATTCTTTTTGAAAGGAGGCAGCCGCTAATTAAAAAAGGGAGGAGTCTAGAGCATGTAGTGGCGTGAGAGTGAGAGTATGGCTTTGGAGAAGAGAGGATTTTCTTTTAGTGTTATAAGAGGAGAGGGAAGGTGAGAAATTTCTTCTTTGTTACATCTCTAAGAAAGAATTGAGTGTGATTGTAAAGAGAGAAAGTGCTTAAAAGGAACTTATAGGGATTTGCTTCGGAAGGAGTGTGAGATAAGTTGTGTTCTTTTCTTTCATTTTGTAAACTTATTTTTATATATGAAATCCGTGTTTTGTCGTATCCTTCTCATGAATTCTAAGTTGTAAACTTATTTTTATATATGAAATCCGTGTTTTGTCGTATCCTTCTCATGAATTCTGAGCAGTCTTCTTTATCATTCTCCCTACAATGAGATTTGATTTTGTGAAGAATTGATTTTGTTTTATATAGTTTTAAATGTTAATAAATTACTATAATTCAAACTTTTATCTTCATTTACTTTTCGATTTGGCCAATTGAAAGGTTAATATTTATCAAGAAACATAAGATTCGATAGGGCTATGCTTTCTAAAATAAGGTAAGAGTCAAATTCAATTTCATGGGTGAGAAAGTAATCCTTGGGTTTGGTGCAAATAAATAGGGAAATATATTTTTTTGGACGCAGAATTAGAGATTTTAATGTGGCAGATTAAAATCCCCAATTTGGTCCAGTTGATTGGAAACTAATGCGAGAATGTTAGCCCTCATGCGAGGGAGAAGTGGGAGCTCTGGAGTGAGAGTCGGTATCCTCCCATCCTAACCACAAAATTAGGGACCAAATTTTGGATTAGTCATTGTTCTTTATGCACTTGACAGAAGATAAAGAATAGGATTGCTTCTATTTGGACCAATACAATTTTATATATAATTTTAAATGATTTAAATTACTCCACTAACCATGTACTCATTGTAAATGGGAAGGATGCTTTCTTAAATTTGAACTCTTCGTCACAAAATTTTGTTTAGTCTTAGTAAATTTAACATTGAAGTTTAGAAATTAGTTTAGTAAACTTATTTCTTTTAGTTACATTTCTATTAGCATTCGTTAAACCCATTATAGCTTGTCTTTCTTTCTTTAATTTTTATAGTTTGAATAATGTGATTTATGTTATTATCATAAGTATTTTCATCTTCCAAACTAAGTCTTGATAGTAGTATACTAGAATTAGCCTAAGGGATTTCTTACTGCGCTTCCATGTGGGATCGATATTGGGGTTTTTAAAAAAAGCCCTATATTACTTGAAGCGATACGTGCACTTGCGTAGAACCCCTAGTGTGTGAACTAATTATATTTATATTTATATAATATTTTGATTTTGCACATTAAATAATTAATATAAATTGGGTCAAGATTTTGGTCATATTTTTAGAAACTAAATTACTGCGTAAGTTTGGGACGGGTCAAGTTTTTGGCATTGTTACCAGGGATTTAAATTGACATAAAACACACAGAAAAATAACACACACCATGGGCACATCACCTACCCAGGCTTCAATTGGAACAATAATCAGTGACAACCAATAATGGGAGAGCACCTAAGCAAATCCTGTATGAAGCTGGAATAATCAGGGTAGTGACTACATGAAATAAAATGAGTATATGGAGGAATTAGTGATAAACTTAGGGAAGCAGTTACAAAGGTAGGCTTTTTCCCTTGGAAACATTTTGAAAATTAAGTTGGACAGTTAAATAACCTATTAAGAAATGAACCTTAAGGAATGTTAGGGGTGGTAGAGGGCCATCACTTTGAATAAGAAGAGTTGATCCCTGAAGAGCATGTTGAGTTGGATGAATTTTGTTGGAGGATAATTGAGAAAAATCTAGTCTTCTTTTCAAGAAAACTCCTAGTATTATTAGAGAGATAGTTGAGTCTATAGGACCATGATACACCTAAAATATATAGTATTTTTATACACATTTTTATGCCTATTTTTTGAGATATTACGCTTTAATGAAAGATATTTTTCTGTTTTACTTTCAAGTACAATCAAATGGATGAAAAATACTAAAAGGAGTGAAAAATGGTCAAATTTGGAGCAAAAATGAAGAAATGTGCAAAAAAGAACTGAGGCGCCTAAGTGCTCAAGACTGGTGCCTAAAAGCCAGAGAGCGTCCCTTAAACCCCAGGTACCCCGCGCTTAAGCACCAGAATTAGTTATTTGATGATTCATTGAATTTAGACAATATTTTTAAGAGGTGTTTGAAGCAACTGAGAAATATCCCGTGGACACGAAAATTTATTCAATTGGCTTTTGAGGAGGCAACTTTTAGAAGATTCATTGAATGGAGACACCTTTTTGAAGAGACACTAATGCACCCCTTGGATTTTTATAAGAAAAGACTTAGATTATGCAAGAGAGGAGGCCAACCACCCATCAGATTTTATAGCCATCATTCATCCAAGTAACCACCGCCGCTGCCGCCAACGCTGGACACTTTCTTTTTATTTTGGGTGTTAGTTTGTATTGTGCGTGAAGGAAGAGAATTTAAATGAACTTCAAGACATTTGGTGGAGATGATTTAAGATAAGTGTTTATCTTTGTGACTACACTTGGTTTTAATCTAGATTTTTTTTTTTGCATGATTTTACTTTTAAACTCATGTGTGGTTGTGTTTTCTCCATAGATTTTGAGTAGTTTTCTTTATCTTTTTCTTTAAAATGATAAGTGATTAAGTGTTTAAAGGATGTTGTGTGAAGTATTAGACTTCAATGTTGGAAGAAGTTTTGATGATTTGAAACCTTGCACTTCATTTACCTCTTGATTTGACCAAATAAGATGTTAATATATGTTGTGAGAACATGTAAGATTTGAGATGGTATTGCCTCAGTCAAAAAATGTTTAGAATCACATATTGATTTCATGAATAAGAATTTAGTTCATGGGGTTGAGTGCAAATAAATAGGGAAGTAAACTTTTCAAGGGTGTAGAATTAGAAGACTTTAGAGTGACTGACTAAAACTCCTAATTTGATTTATAATTTTAGGTTTTGATACAAGATGTTAGCCACCAGGTGGAGGGAGAAGAAGGAACTCTAGCAGTGAGAGCTGGTATCTTCCCTACCCAATCAGTCTTCAAGACTATTCAAACTATATATTAGCCAATATTCTTTATAGCATCTCTAGTAAGGGTAAAGAATATTATTGCTCCTATTTGACATAACATATTTAGATAACTTCCACAACAGAATTTTTATACTTATTACTTATTCATGATAAGGAAAAATATATTTTATTTATATAGCCTTCATCTTGAAAGTAGTTAGTTAAGTTAATTAGTTGCTTACTTTATTTACATAAAATAAAAATTACAAAAAGAATCAAATTCTCTTTCCTATTATAACATCTTAAGCTTAAGTAAGAATATTTTGCGAAGTAGATTTTTGTCATCTAAACTTTCTATTTTTCTAAAGTGTATATTGTTATTCTCCCTGTGGGTTTGATATTCGGGACTTAATCAAAAAATGCTATATTACTTGATAACGATACATATACTTATATAGTATCTCATATTTAAGTATTATAATTGTATTCTTGTTGGCTTCACAGTGAAAGATTTACCTAGCTTTTGCTTTGGATCAAGTTTTTGGCTTTGTTGCAAATTGAGAATCACTATTAAGGAGATTAAATATATAATCACATACATCACATCTTTCATTTTTACTGAAGAATCGAGACCAGACCCCCCATAGGAGTGCCTTAAGAGGAAGATCTATAAGACAAACCTAGGGAAGATAGTGACTCAATTAAATCACCAAAGGGTGAGGTCACCTCTTGGGTGTAATACAGTTCAAATTCTCTAAATGACACATCTATTCTCAGAAATAGTCTCTTCTCTATTAGGCTCTAATAGGCGCACTCCTTCTATGTAGTAGAATAACCTACAAATATTCATTTCACAGCTCTAGGATCCAGCTTCTCTACTGATGCTCTGTTATCTTTCACAAAACATACACATCCAAACACCTTCAATGGAAGAATCATGTTATTATGTCCATTCCACATCTGATAATGAGACTTCCAATACAACATACTCGAGGGTGTTCAGTTGATCAATTGAGTAGCTGTCAAAATGCTTGCCCCCATAAATAGTTTGAGACATTCATTGTGTTTATCCTACTTTGGGCTACCTCTAGAGTGTGTCTATTCATCCTCTTTGCTTCTCAATTTTGTGTCGACATGTATGAACATGTAGTTTAATGTTGTATCCCTTAGGCTGACAAGTATTCCCTAAATACTTTGTTGGTATACTCTGTCTTATTATCAGACCTTGATACCTTCACTAATGCACCATATTGAGTCTGGAATACCTTATGGAAGTCTTTAAAAAAAATCAACACATCACCCTTATTTTTCATCAAATATAACCAAGTAACATGAAGCAATCAATATAGGTTATACAATATCGATAACCATTCATAGAACTTATAGAACAAGGATCTCAAACATCAAAATAAATCAAGTCAAAAACACTAGAACTCATTTTCCCAAAACTGATATAAGAGCTCCTAGTAAGCTTATCAAACTCACATGCATCACAAATAAGCTTTTATTTATCTGCCTTTTCAAATAAAGAAGGATGAAAATGACTTAATAAACTAAAATAAGAGTGTACCATAAATCTATGATGTTGTAGTAACACATCCTCAACACTCCAAAATTCTCTTACTCCAGCACTCTCTATCATGGATGTCGAAGTTGAGTCCATCCTCTCCCAGTCCATGTACCAAAGTTCAGTATTAAAAGGAAGTTGTGTGAAGTATTAGATTTCAATTTTGAAAGAAATTGTGATGATTTGAAACATTGCACTTCATTTACTTCTTGATTTGGCCAATCAAGATGTTAATACATGTTGTGAGAACATGTAAGATCTGAGATGGTATTGTCTCAGTCAATAAATGGTTAGAATCATATATTGGTTTTATGAATGAGAATGTAGTTCATGAGGTTGAGTGCAAATAAATAGGGAAAAAAACTTTTCAAGGGTGTAGAATAAATGGACTTTAGGTGACAGGTTAAAGCCCCCAATTTGATTTATAGTTTAGGTTTTGTTACTAGATGTTAGCCCGCAGGTGGAGGGAGAAGAGGGAACTTAGAGTGAGTTCAAGTATCTTCCCTACCTAACCAGTCTTCAAGTCTATTCAAACTATAGATTAGCCAATGTTCTTTATAGCATCTCTAGTAAGGGTAAAGAATATTATTGTTCCTATTTGAGACAACACATTTAACATACTTCTACAACAGAATTTCTATACTTATTAATGATTCATAATAAGAAAAAATATATTTTACTTATATTGTCTTCATCTTACAAAAATTTAGTTAAGTTAATTAGTTGCTTACTTTATTTTCAAAAATCCAAAAATTACAAAAGAATTGAATTTTCATTTCTATTATAACATCTTAAGCTTAAGTAAGAATATTTTGCTAAGTAGATTTTTGTCATCTAAACTTTCTAGTTTTCTAAAGTGCATATTATTATTTTCTTTATGATAATCGGGGCTTAATAAAAAAGTTTTATATTAGTTAATAACGATACATATACTTGCATAGTATCCCATATTTAAATATTATAATTGTATTCTTATTTGTTTCATAGTGGAAAACTTACCTAGCTTTTGCTTTGGATCAAGTTTTTGACTTTGTTGCAAATTAAGAATAACTTTTAAGGAAATTAAACTATAATCACATACATTGCATTTTACTTCTATACCGAAGAAAGTTGGGATCAAGTTTTTGGCGTCGTTGTCAGGGAAAAATTACAAAATTTTGAAAAGTTTTTAGAAAGCAAAAATATCTATTTTACAAGTCTTATTTAAACTTTAAGGTTTATTATAGGAATATTGTAGTGTTGTTTTTATATAAAGTTATTGTCTGTGTGTTTTAAGTATTTTTATTGTTATAATTATTTTTATTTTATGTGTTTTATAGTAATGTATGCGTAGTTCAGGTTCTACAGATCTTGTGCCTTACAATTCTGAATTAGAAAAAACTAATAGAAAAATTAGAAAATTAAAAATTACTAAAAAATTTCAAGAAATGACAAATCAAAACAATCAAAATACTGAAAAGTTTAAACCTTTAAGAGATTATGCAAACCCTACGGCGGATGAACTTCATTGCAATATTCAAAAACCCGTTGTAGCATTATCCAAATTAAACCCACTATTATCTAAATGGTATCAAATAATCAGTTTGGTGGAGCACAAAATGAAGATCCAAATTTACATCTTGCCAATTTTTTAGAATTATGTGCTACATTTAAATATGATGGTATATCAGACGATACTATAAGACTTAGATTATTTCCTTTCTCACTGAGGGATAAAGCAATGATATGGTTACATTCGTTATCACCTAGATCTATCAGAGGTTGGAGTGATATAGCACAAAAATTCCTTGCTAAATATTTTCCATCATAAAAAACTGTAAAGCTTAGAAATGATATTATATTATTTTGCCAGTTTGAAGGAGAATCTATTTATGAAGCATGTGAATGATTTAAATAACTCTTAAGAAAGTGTCCACACCATACTGTACTAGATTGGTTAATAATTCAAACTTTTTATAATGGATTAGCTCAATCTCATAGATCTATTATCGATGTCGCTGCTGGTGATTCATTGATGTCAAAACCATTTAATGATGCTTATGCTTTAACTTAAGAGATGGCTACAAATAATTTTCAATGACCTTATGAAAGGGTAAATCTTAAGAAAGTAGCCAATGTTCAAGAAATTGATGCTTTTGCAATTTCAGCAAATCAAGTTGCTGCAATTTCAAGGAAGTTAGACCAATTCGGAATGAATTTTTTTCAACTATTTTCCATGATTGAAGAGAATTCATCAGGCCAAATGGTAGATTCTCAAGCATCATTAGAGACTTTGAATGCCATACATAATAAACAAAATAACCCATATTCAAATTATTGTAAAACAAGTTGGAAGAATCATCCTAACTTTAACTGAAATAATACTTCAGGTGGTAATAATCAACAATGGGGGAACAATCAAGTAAACCCATTGAAAAACTAGAACAACCAATGAAATAATAATTATAGACTTACTTATCCTCCAAGTTTTAACGGTAATCCACAATTTAAAGTGAAGAAGTTTCCTATAGAAGAAGTGGTGTTACAAATGAGAAATCAATTACAAAGTCAAAGAGCTACAATTAGAAATATTGAGAATCAGTTAGGACAAATAGAAAATTCATTAAGTAATAGATCCCAAGGAACACTTCTTAGTAATATAGAAATAAATTCAAAAGACCAGAATAAAGAGCAAGTAAAAGCCGTTCAACTTAGAAGCGGGAGAGAATTGGAAGGTAGAGTTCAAAAAGAGACTGAAGTAGAGAAAGAAGAGATTAAAGAATCAAAAAAGGATGTTCTGAAAGGTTTAGAGAGACCTATTTCTCCACATAAAGTTGACTTAAAAAAACCACCACCTCCATTTTCTCAGAGGCTCCGACAACAAAAGTTGGATACGTAATTTTTAAAATTTCTGAAACATTTTAAGAAGCTTTTAATTAATATTCCATTTGCTCAAGTTCTAAACCAAATGTCAAGTTATGTGAAGTTTATGAAAGATATTCTTAATAAGAAAAGGAAATTTGAAGATAATGAGACTGTTGTACTTAGTGAGGAGTGCAGTGCTATAATTCAGAAAAAGCTTCCTAAAAAGCTTAAGGATCCAGGTAGCTTTACAATTTCATGTGCAATAGGAGACAGATTTTATGGGAAAGTTTTATGTGATTTAGGATCAAGCATCAACCTTATGCCATTATCAATATTTAAAAGATCGGGACTAGGAGAAATAACCCCTACTACTGTAACTCTGCAATTAGCAGATTTTCGATAACATACCCTAAAGGAGGTTTATAGAAGATGTCCTAGTGAAAGTGGATCAATTTATTTTTCCTGTTGATTTCATTGTGCTACAAGATGTCCTAGTGAAAGTGGATCAATTTATCTTTCCTGTTGATTTCATTGTACTAGATATGAAGGAAGATAAAGTGATACCTATCATTTTGGGGAGACCTTTCCTAGCCATATGGAGCAATGATAGATGTGCAGAAAGGAGAATTAACAATGTGCATCAATGATCAAATAGTTACATTTAATATTTCCAAATTAATGAAATACCCTGAACAAGGTAAAGATGATGAATGCTATAGGATGGATGTTATAAGATATTTAAGTGAATGTCATTTCAAAGCAACTTATGAAGAAAAATTTGAAATGAAAGAGTTGGAACAGGAGCAAGAAGAGGAATTAGATTAATATGAAGATTTATATAAGGAAGATTCAAATTATGTTTGAGAAAGTTTTGAAGTTTTGGACACGACAGAAAAAGATAAATCTTTTTGTCCATCAATTGAAAACCCTCATGAGCGTGAGTTGAAGTTACTTCTTGAGAATTTCAAGTATGCCTTTTTAGGTGATTCGTCTACATTACCTATTATAATCTTCTCAAAGCTAACTACAGAAGAAGAAGAGATTTTGATGAAAACCTCAAAGAGTTACAAGAAAGCCTTTGGATGGACAATTGCTGATATAAAATGAATTAGTCCTTCAATTTGTATGCATAGAATACACATGGAAAAGAATTGCAAACCCAAGACTAATCCTTAAAGTAGATTGACTTCTATTATGAAAGAATTTGTTAAGAAAGAAATTTTAAACTGTTCAGATGCTGTAATTTTTACCCCAATTCAGATAGTGCATGGGTTAGTCTGATTCATTGCGTTCCTAAGAAAAGAGGAGTGACTGTGACTTTAAATGAACATAACAAGTTAATAGTAATAAGATAAGTCACAGGATGACAAATATACATTGATTATAGAAAATTAAATCTTGCCACTAGAAAAGATCATTTTCCATTACCCTTTTTAGATCAAATGTTGGATAGACTAGCTGGGCATAAATACTTTTGTTTCCTAGATGATATACTGGTTATCACCAGATATAAATAGCTCCTAAGGATCAAGCGAAAATAACTTTAACCAGTCCTTATGGTACCTTTGCTTTTAAAAGAATGCCCTTTGGTTTATGTAATGCACCTGCTATATTTCAAAGATGCATGATGGCTATTTTTTGTGATTTAAGTGAAAAAGGGATTGAAGTTTTTATGGATGATTTTTCAGTGTTTGGAACATTATTTGAATTATGTTTAGAACATTTATCAAAAGTTCTTAAGCGCTGTGAAGAAACAAATTTAGTCCTTAATTGGGAAAAATGTCAATTTATGATAGTAGGAGGAATAGTTTTGGGACATCAAATTTCAGAAAATGATATGAAAGTAGACCTTGCAAAAATTCAAGTGATCGCTAATTTACCCCACCCAATAAGTGTGAAGGAAATTAGGAGTTTTTTAGGACATGGTGGATTCTACAGGTGATGTATTAAAGACTTTTCAAAAATTGCTAAGCCTCTATGCCATTTACTTGAAAAATATGCAATTTTTAATTTTGATAAAGAGTGCCTAAAAGCTTTTGAATTATTAAAAGAAAAATTAGTCACTGAACTAATTATTATTTCACTAGATTAGGGAAAACCTTTTGAATTGATGTGTGATGTTAGTGATTATGCAATTGGAGTTATTTTAGGATAAAAGCATGATAAGATTTGTAAAGTTATCTACTATGCTAGTAGAACTCTTAATGAAGCTCAAATTAATTATACCACAATTGAGAAATAGTTATTAGCAGTAATATATGTCTTTGATAAATTTAGATCATACTTAATTGGAAATAAATGTATTGTGCATACATATCATTCTATTATTAAGTATTTAAAGAGAAAGAAGGATGCAAAACCAAGACTTATAAGATGAATTCTTCTTTTGCAAGAATTTGACTTCGAAAAAGTGGATAAAAAGGGAGCTGAGAATCAAATTGCTGATGATCTGTCCAGGCTTGAATTAGAGAAACCACTCAGTTTTGAAAAGGAAATTGATGAACATTTTTCAGATGAAAAATTGCTCAATGTTAATGAGTGGCATGTTCCACGGTAAGCTGACATTGTGAACTTCATTGTTAGTGATATTATACCCTATGGAATGACATACTAAGAGAAGAGGAAATTTTTATCTGAAGCTAAGACTTATTTTTAGGATAAGTCATTTTTATATAAACAAGAAAATGGTCTAATTATTCAAAGATGTGTACCTTTAGAAGAAATTTATGAAATTCTCTAAAATGTCATAATTCTGATTTTGGGGGACATTTTGGTGTTGATAAAACAACATACAAAACTTTACAATCTGAATTTTATTGGCCTAATATTTTTAGAGATGCTAATGCTTATATGAAAACTTGTGATCGATGTCAATAAGTAGGCAATATTTCTAGAAGATATGAGATGCTCCTCAATTATGTGTTAGAAGATGAGATATTTGATGTTTGGGGATTAAATTTCATGGGACCATTTATACCATCTTTTGGAAATTTATATATACCATTAGCAGTAGACTATATATCTAAATGGATAGAAGTTGTTTCTTTACCTTGATGTGATGCTCAAAGTGTTGTGAAGTTTTGAAGAACGAACATATTTTGTAGATTTGGGATGCAGAGAGTAATCATAATTGATGGGGGAAGTCATTTCAGAAATGCAATAATTGAGAAGTTATTAAAGAAGTAACATTTTAACAATAGAATTGCTAGTGCTTATCATCCTCAGACAAGTGGTTTCGCTGAATTATCCAATCATAAAATTTAAAGAATATTGGAAAAATCTGTGAATCCAACCAAAATAGATTGGTCAATCAAACTTGACTATGCTTTGTGGGCTTATAAGACTGCATACAGAACTTCTATAGGAATGTCCCCACACAGGCTAATATTTAGGAAAACGTGTCACTTACCGATTGAACTTGAGCATAAAGCATATTGGACTATAAAAGAATTTAATTACAATTTAAAGGATGCTGGTGAGAAAAGATTATTACAATTAAATGAGCTTGAAGAGATAAGGAATGAATCTATGAAACTGCTAAGATTTACAAAGAAAAGATGAAGATGTGGCATGATCAGAGGATTCTTACTAAAAATTTTCAGTAAGGGCAATAAGTTTTGCTTTATAATGTAAGGTTAAGATTATTTCTAAGCAAACTTAAGTCCAGGTGGATGGGCCCATTGGTTGTGATTAAAGTTTATCCCTATGAAGCTGTGAATATCAAAGATCCTAAACTGATAAAATATTAAAAGTGAATGGTCACAGGTTGAAATCCTACTTTTAGGTGACCAACTTAAATTAAATGATTTTATGATGTTTGGTCAACCAGAATAAGCATTGGTTACGTCGGGCTGACGACGTAAAACTAAGCGCTCTGTGGGAGGCAACCCATACTTATTGATGTGTTTGTTTTTATAGTTATGTTATTGTGTGTAATTTAGAAAATTCTGGTAGTATATTGAATATATAATGATTTATTGATTATTCTAAGTCCTTAAAAGATGACTTAGACATGGTAGAATGTGTATTTGGACATTAAGTTGACCTGTGCTAAATTGAGCACCAATGCTTAAGTGCCAATATCCGGTGCTTAAGCGCGGTTGTTTAAAAACATGTGCAAATTTCAGTTTCTAGAAGTTTTAATTGAGAATTAGTTGGCTCTAATGTGAGAGACAGTTCTAGGACGTGCCTAGGAGTTATAGGAGAGTTTGGAGCCTATAATAGAAGGGTTATGTAAAGATTTTTACCACAATTCAATTATAACCCTAAATCCTAAGTGAAAAAGAGAGAGTTTTGGAAAAACTTCATATTAGGAGAGTGATTTAAAGAAGAAGGAGGAGGCAATGAGAAAGAAGTTTATTAGTCAAAGTGCACAAGAGTTATACAATGGTTTCCTAGCCGTTAGTATCGAATGGATGGCAGAGAAAATCTTTAAAATTGAGGATGAAGTGGCTTCAATTGAAGCAAAAGTGACGGAAGTTAACGCAAATTTGGATCATATGGGATGGCAACTTAAGATGCAGTTTAGCCATACCATTTTTATAGAAGAAGTAGATAAGACTATATATTTGAAGAACAAGTAGATTAAAGAAGATTCAACCAGAGTTATTAACCATCGTCCGTTCTTTCAGATTTATACTCCAAATGCTAAAGAAGAGACTAATGATAAGCCAGGATTCATTGCATCGACCAGAGAATGAAATTAAGTTCATGGTTTAGTGTTTGTGGGTTTAGTGTTTGTTTCTAATATTAAGTGTGTTTAATATGTTAATAATGGGATAATTGTCCAGTGTTTGTGTTAGGAATTTCTCATCTGAGACTATTTGGATTGATAATTTATATATTAAAAATGTTTTTAATCGTTTGTAAATTAATATACATGTTTGTTTGTGTGTAATTACGTGTTATTTTGCGTTGAATTGAATTAGTTAAGATTGGTGAATCTTGAGTAAGAGGAGAGTTGAAAGGGAAGAAAATAGTTATTAAAGAGTTATGAGACCATGTAGGGATGGTTGAGTTAGGCTAGGAGTGCATTTCACTTAGATTAAAAAAATCAAAATTTGTCCATTGGCGCCTAAGCGCCAAGAAGCGTTGTCTAAACCGAGAGATGGGCGCCTAAGTGCCAAACCTTTCGTTCTTAAGCTTTGGTTCGCAAAAACCAATTCACGAATAGTTTTAAGTGACGATTCAGTCTAAAAACACCATTTCCGAACCTCGACTTCATCTTCTTCCTCAATTCATTCAAAATTTCTAAGCTAGAGCTCACCATATTTGAAGATTTCTTGGAGATTTGAAGCAAAAATTGTTATATTTGATAGCTTTGAGGTAAGAGCTTCACTTATATGTAAAAAATTTTAATTTTCACCATGTATTTTGAGCACATTCATGAGCTACCCAAAAATCATTATTCATGGTGAAAATTTGAGAAAAAGCTATAGAAAATACATGGATTTGTTAGTTTTAGCTTTAAGGAGTTAAGTTTAGTGAACTAGAGTTGAATTTGAAATTTATTTTGAATTTTTCACATTTTTTTTAGAAATGACACCAAGAATGAAGAGGAGCAAAGGAAAGGAAGCAAATTTGTTAGTTCGAGAGCTCATAATCGATACAGTAATACACTGCACTCAAGGAAGTTGATTCCTGAGCGATGTTTTAAAAGTTCGGGAGGAGTTGTTAAAGATTTGATTGTTCTCCACCAATTGGAGCAGTTCTATTGTTTTTCTGCCATAGCAGTAATTTGTGTTGTGCGGGAGTTCTATGCGAATCTCCCTGAAGCTGAAGAAGGAGTCATGGTGAGGGGGAAGAAAGTGTCTTTTTCACCTGAGGTAATAAATCAATTTTATCATTTTCCCCCGAGCACTTTGTGTTTTTATTAAAATTATAGTCCTGCTGAGGAGGAGCTAGATGAGATTATTTCATCTTTGACTGTTGGAAGAGGACTTTAGAAAATTACAAATGAAAGAAGAGTCAACTTTTCTACTTCAAAGTTGGATGTCACTGCAAAGGCATGACACTATTTTATTTCTGCTCATCTGCTACCTACAAATCATCTTAGTGAAGTGACATGTGATCAAGTAACTTTGAACTATTACATCTAGCAGTTCAAGCCCATTAACATTGAAGCTTTGATTCATAGAGTTATTACTAGTTCTACCGTCATTGCTACTACTGCAGGTTTGGAATTTGAATCCTTGATCTTTTCTTTATGCGAGCAGATTGGAGTTAGATTTGACAGTTAGGAGGAGATCTTACAACCTCTTTAGCCTATTACTAGTGTGAATGTGAAATCTTCTTCACGTCATTCCATTTTTGGTTGGAGAGGAGGATTTTCTAGTAGTTTAGCTGCGTCAACATCATGAGCTTCTACTTCACATGCTTCAACATCACGAGGTTAGACTTTTGGATCTGATTCTCAGTCACAACTATTACAGAGGATTTTGGACAATATCAACCACACTACTAATAAGGTATTAAACTTAGAACAATTTGCAGAGCTTATGGATGGATATATGAAGAGTCATAGTGATTATGAGGGTGAATTTAACTTAGCTATGGAAAACCTCATGAGAGGTAACTAGGATGTTGTATTTCCTCAGTACCCCAGATATCCACCATATGAGCCTGTAGCTACTTGGCGTAGTGACGATAGTGATGCAGAGGATGAGGATGATTTGTTTGGATCTACAGTTTTATTTGATTTTTAGTTTGTTTGTTGTTGTGAACTGTTGATAATGCAGTTGTTCTACACTTTATGCTTTGTTTTCAATTATTATTGTTGAGACTGTTAGTTTTTGTTGTGTTTTGTTTAGTAAACACTACTATAATGTATTTGTATTTTTGTGAGTAGTTATTATGTTTGGTAGTAGTAATTGTGATAATTGTGTTGTTTATTGTAGTAGTTAGTTGGGCTGAACTTAAATCTAGATCTTATGAAAGTTTAGAATATAACTTACTTAAAAGCTGCACGTTTAAAATTTTCAATTCGCTACCTGATATTTTTCTTTATGTTGCAGTCATGTATGTTTGTCAATGTGTTTGTTTGTTTTTATGTTATACTCCACAACATAGAAGTCCAATGAATCTCTATATGTTAAGTAAATTAAAATTTGATCAATTAAATTTTTACTCCTGTTATTAATTTTCTTACTTGCATATTTAGAATATAAAAATTCATTTTAGCATGTTATTTTAAATTTTCATTCGCGCCAAAAACTGGAGTGCCCCTAGCATGTGTTGTTTTTGTGTGTGTTTTATGTCAATTTAATTCCCTTGAGACGATGCCAAAAACTTGACCTGACCCATAATTATGCAGTAATTTAGCTTTCAAAAGACGGTCAAAAACTTGACCAAATTTATATTTAGCGGCTAATATTCAAAATTGAAATGTTATTAAATATAGAAAATAGTTCACACACTATGAGTTCTACGCAAGTGCACGTATCGCTTCAAGTAATCTAGGACTTTCTGATTAAGCCCCGAATATCGATCCCACGAGGAAGCAAGGAAAGATATTCTTAGTCAAATTCCAGTCTACTACTATTAGTCTTTAGTTTGGAATGTCGATTAAAATGATGTTTTATTTAGCAACTACTCCTAAACACGAATCTTAAATGTAAGAATAGTAAATATTCCTTAATGCAAATGTTAATTCTAAAGATAAACCCTTTTTGGATGAATTGGTTTGAAGAATTTAGAGATGTTAAAAACTACTATTCTTATGTAATGAATTGGATAATGTAAAGGTTAGATGCATTAAATATTATGTGCCAAATAGGAGCAATTTCAATTCTTTACCCTGATTCAGTGCTATAGAAAATCATTGGCTAATCTTAGGTTTAGTCCCTAAATCTGTGGCTAGGCTAGGAGGATAATGGCTCCCACTCCAGAGCTCCCACTTCCCTTCCCCTGAAGGATAACTCTCGCTTTAGTTCTTAAACACTAGAACCGAATTGGAGATTTTAGTCAGTCACCCTAAAATTTCCAATTCTACGCCCAAAAATGTATATTTCCTTATTTATTTGCACATAATTTCATGAACGAAATACTCCTTCATGTAATCAAATGTGGTTTCACTTTGTTGAGAATTAAACCGCCCTCTCGGGTCTTAATGCAATTACCACAAATTTTAACTCTACAACATGCCTTTATTGTAATATAAATGAAGTGCAAGTAAAAACCGTCACATTTATAATTAAAACTTCTTCTAGCATGCATCCCAAAATCCTAAACATGAATCTTACTCATTGCAAAAGAAAAGTAAAAGGAAAATAATGACATAATTCTCTCATGCCACTATTTCCTAATAAGAAGAAAGAGTAAGAAAAACACATCACAAAGTACGAAGAAAACACAGCAGAAAACTTCACTTCATCAAAGCAAATCCACTAGATAAGTGTTTACAAAATCATAAGATAATGAAGAACACAATACTTAGCTTTTTCCCTTTGAAAGAAAGATGAAAATCTCTCCCACAAAGTCTCCCGCTGATCCATGCAATACTAGAACATTCCCTTACATATTCTCTCAAAATCCCCTCACCAATCTCTCCAAAAAGGTAGAAACATACATTTCTACACCTATTCTAAGTTCTCTAAACATTCTCCACATTTTCTCACTCACACACACCACTTTTTCTGACATAAAAACACTCTATTATAGTGTAGGGATGAATTTCCCAAGAGACCCCTCAAGCAACCTTCGAAAAAGCACCCAAATATATTGAATCTTCTAAAAATTCACCCAGGATAGTGTCCAAAACATCCCGGGCGCTATCGGCTCTGTTTTAGGCGCTGTCAGTGCCCATTTCACATCGTTCTCTGCACTCTAGTGTTGTCGGCGCCCACTCTACGTAGCTCCACATTTTGATTTGTTTGGCTCCGTTTTAGCTCAGTTTCCCCGTTTCAGTTGCGTTGTATTCCTAATAGATAGACCTACAAAATAAGCATAAAAACAACATTTCTTTAAAGTATAATTTCATTCAAAAATGTGTGAGAAGTGTAAATGAGATTAAACATAAAAAGACATATCGAAATGTGAAAGGACAAAATTTTCTTTCTTGCTCATTTATACTCCAAATGCACCGTTTTTTGCTTTTTTTTCTCCAAAACTCCATTTCTTGTCCCTGGAATAAAAAATATGCAAAATATCTTCCTTTAAAGTGCAATATCATTGAAAATCACCAAATACAAGCATTAAAACCATATGAAAAATTGAACCTTTTTTAGACGTATCACGCAACATGTTAATGACTTCAATCAAATAATCACAGATTTATCACAGCTTGATGTGAGTATTGGGGATGAAGATGGAGCAATGATTCTGTTGTATTCACTGCCTTCTTCCTATGAATATCTAGTGACTACTCTTACATATGGGAAATAAATTATCAAAGTTGATGAGATTACTGCAGCATTGTTGGCTGACAACCAATGAAAGCAGAATGTAGGGGAAAGCTCTCATGGTGATAGTTTATATGTGAAGAGCAATCAGGATCATGGAAGATAGAAAGAGGAGGGTTCTAGAAGGTGAAATTTCAAATCGAAGTCTAAATGCAAAAAGACAATTCATTGCTACAATTGCAAGGAGCCAGGTCATATGAAGAGAGATTGTCCAAAGCTCAAGAAGCGGACTAGGGAGAAAGGTGATGGATAATCGAAGTCTGTAAATGTGGTGTAAAGTGACAATTCAGATTACAATGATGGGGATATGCTTTCATTTTCATCAACTCAGTTCACGGATGCATGGATTCTTGATTTCGGATACTCTAATCACATAACACCTAATAGGGAGTGGTTTACTTCATACAGGTCAACTAATTCTGGCTCAGTTTATTTAGGTGATGATAGATGTTGCAATATTGTTTGTATTTGAGAAGTCAGAATTAAGATATATGATGACACAATTAGAACATTATATGATGTTAGACATATTCCAGATCTGAAGAAGAATTTGATTTCCTTGGGCACTTTACATAGAAATAGTTTCATTCCTAAGGCAGATGAGGATAGAGAAACCATCAGAATTATTAAGGGTGCACTAACTGTGAAAAAAGAAAAGCTAACTGCAGGTAATATCTACAAACTGTTAGGGAGTACAATAGTAGGTGGAGTTAATTCTATGGGATCAGATGATGATAGTACAAAGCTATGACATAAGCATTTGGGTCATCTCAATGAACGTGGGATGACATAATTGCATAGAAGAAATATGTTGCATGGTATTAAAAGATGCAAGCTCGATCTTTATAAGTTCCGTGTTCTTAGAAAATATACTAGAGTCAATTTTATGACTAGAAAACATAAAACTAAAGGGATTCTTGATTATTTGCATTCTGATGTATGAGGCTCTACCAGGGGATCTTCATTAGGAGGATCTTAGTATTTTGTTACCTTTATTGATGATCTCTCCAGGAAAGTTTGGTGTATTTCTTGAAACAGAAATCTGAAGTCTTCTCTAAATTCAAGTTGTGGAAAGCTGTTGTGGAAAACCAAATTGGCAGAAAGATTAAGTATTTGAGGTCCGATAATGACACAGAGTACACATATTCACAGTTACAAAAGTTATGTGAGGAGCATAGGATTCAGAGGCATTTTTCAGTGAGCATGACACCACAACAGAATGGTGTGGCAGAAAGGATGAACATGTCATTAACTGAAAGGGCAAGATGCTCGAGACTAAATACATGGCTTCCTAAGAGTTTCTTGGCAGAGGCTGTGAATATGGCATGTTATGTCATCAATAGATCACCTCGGGCATCGTTGGGTGGCCAGGTCGCAGAAGAGGTATGGACAGGTAATCCAGTTAATTTCGATCATTTATAGATTTTTGATTGTCCTGCTTATATGCACGTACCTGGAGATGAAAGTTCAAAACTTGATGAAAAATCCAAAAAGTACATCTTTCTGGGCTATAAGAAAGGTGTGAAAGGATACAAGTTTTGAGATCCAATTACAAAGAAGATGATGATCAGCAGAGATGCAGTTTTTTATGAATAGTCCATGTTGCAGCAGAATCAAGACAAGGTGCAAGGGAACAATTCCAGTTTAGATGAAGTGCAGATGGATTTAGAACAACATCCAGAAACAACTGAGAGAGTTGAATGTTCAAATCCAACACCTGGTGATTCCATTCTAAATGATCTGCAAAATTATAATCTAGCCAGAGATAGACAGAGACACACCAATATAAGAACTTCTAGTAGATTGGGTTATGAAGACTTGATCTCTTGTGCACTTCTCATTAACAACGATGATCTAGCCACTTTTCAAGGAGCTATCACTACCTAGGAGAAAGAGAAAAAGATGGGTGCAATAGTTGAGGAGATGAAGTCTTTACAGAAAAATCGCACATGGGAGCTAGTTCAGCTTCATGAGGGAAAGAATGTTATTGGGTGCAAGTGGGTGTACAAAAGGAAACCAGTAGTATCAGAAAAAGAAGGGAAAAAGTTCAAGGCTTGACTAATAGCAAAGGGATTTTCACAGTAGAAGGGGATAAATTATGATGAAATCTTTTCTCCTGTAGTCAGACATACTTCAATCAGAACAGTGCTTGCATTAGTAGCTATTTGGGATTTGCATTTGGAGCAGATGGATGTTAAAATTGCTTTCTTGCATGGAGATCTGGAGGAGCAGATTTACATGGAGCAGCCATAAGGGTTTACTTAACCTGGACAAGAGCATCTGGTTTGCAGGTTAAAGAAATTGTTGTGTGGGTTGAAACAGTCTCCAAGAAAATGGTACAAGCGGTTTGACTCCTACATGATTCAGATTGACTATAAGCGATGTGAGTACGATTGTTGTGTTTATGTGAAGAGCCTTGATGATTGTTCTATTAATTTTCTGTTACTGTATGTTCATGATATACTGATTGCTGCAAAGAATATGAATGATGTTTGTGGTTTGAAAGTTTTATTGAGCCACGAATTTGACATGAAAAACTTGGGTCCTACGAAGAAGATTCTTAGAATGAAGATTCATCGAGATAGAGACTCATAAGATTATGTTTATCTCAACAAGGTTATGTTGAGAAAGTGCTAGAAAGGCTTGAGATGAGCAAAGCAAATCCTGTGAGCACTCCATTGACAAGTCATTTTAAGCTTTCTTTAAAATAGTGTCATAAGATGGCTACCGAAATCAAAGACATGACAAAGGTTTCATATGCTAGTGCAGTTGGCTGCTTGATGTATGAAATGGTATGTACTCGTCCTGATTTGGCTCATGTTGTTAGTCAAGTCTGCAAATAGATGGTTAAACCTGAAAGGCGACATTGGGAAGCAGTCAAGTAGATTTTCAAGTATTTGAAGGGTATGGTAGGACATGGAATTATTTTTGAGAGTTAACAGGATGATCCTTCAGTTGTGGGGTACGTTGATTCAGACTACGTAGGTGATTTGGATGACAGAAGATCTACAACTGGGTATGTGTTTACTCTTGGTGGAGAGCCTATATGTTGAAATCAACAATTCAGTCTATTGTAACATTATCTACAACTGAAGTTGAGTGCATGGCAGTAGCTGGAGCTGCAAAAGAATCCTTATGGCTTGCTAGGCTAGTAAAGGAACTGGGCGTTGAGCAAGGTGGAGTTCAGTTCCATTGTGACAGTCAAAGTGCTATTTATCTGGCTAAGAACCACGTGTGCCATGCGAGAACCAAACACATTGATGTTAGGTATCATAAGATCAGAGAATTGATTGCTTCTGGTGAGATACTGTTGCAGAAGGTTCATACTGATGAAAATGCAACTGATATGTTGACCAAGCCAATTACTATTAACAAGTTCTTGCATTGCTTCGACTTGTTGAATGTTTGCAGTTGCTAGAGAAGCATGGTGGCCCAACCCACTTCTGGTATGTAAGAAACTCCATGATGTATTTCTCCTAAGGGGTTGGATATTCGCCAAGGTGGAGATTTGTTAGGTATGGCTCATATACCATATAAGGGACAGATGCTGGAGCGAAAGATTCTGTCCAAATCAAGGGAGTTTATTTGTGGGTTGGGGGTGCGGTCATGGGTAATTTGGTAATTACATATTATGCTCAAGGTTTCCTTTTCTGTTCTTTCTAGGATTATAAATAGCCATGTTTATAACCCTAGTTTATTGGATTATGTATCTTATACTCTTTTTCTGGATTAGTGGAAAATCCGCCGCTCTGCTCTCGAGGACGTAGGTCTCTTTGTCGAACCTCGTTAAATCTCTGTATTCTTCTGGATTTGTGTCGATTCCTATTTTTCTTCGTCCTAATTACTCAACATATAAGCACATAAATACATGTAGTTCAAAAAAATCACTTGAGTAGTTCACAAGTAAATAACAATATTTCTGGTGGCTTGTCCTTAATTATCCATACAAGTAAACAACTGATTTGTATTTTAAAATCAGATTGAAAGAATTCATTTTCAGTAAATAACTAAATGTTATATTTTAGCCCCATTTTTTTATGAGTATACACTAATAGATACGAAAATACATAGGAATTGGGTGGTATGTATATAAATGCTCCTTTATTTAATTTTTTTTTTCCTTTTTCAATTTGGAGCGCTGCATTTCTGGAAAAAATCGTCTCATGAGCATCGCGTCCTTTGTCTAGACGTAGCTTGTTGCGTCCGAACCAAATAGATTTTTGGAATTCTAAACACCTTTTGTTCATTTTGTTTCACTTATTTTGCGTTAAATTTTGAAATCTAATAAATATTATAATTTATAATTATTCTTTTTTCTTGATAAAATTTTTATGTATCTTATTATTTTTATTTAATTTTTATTTAATTTTTTTTTAATAAATTTCTATTTTAAAATTCAAAGAATACAACTACTTACGTTCACTTCGAGTTTGTTTCGAGCAATCACAAGTCGAGTTCCCAATAAGCCTAATTTTGACCTATCACAAACAATTTCAAGTAATATCGAACAGAACACGAAGAGACTCGTTACGAGCTAATTTGGCACACAAGCCAATTTCACACAGCTATTAAATAAATGAGTCGAACACATGAATAGAACTTCAACTCTTTCATGTTTGGCTCTTTTAGGAGATTTTACATACGTACCAAAGAAAATAGCTCCATTTAGAGGCAGTCCCGCAACAAATGATATTTAGGTTATTAGGATTTAGCAAATCCCATAAATCTGGATTTACTAAATCCTGAATATTTTAAATTCAAAATTGTTTGGCAACGAATTTACTAAATCTTATAAACTCAGCATAACTAATTGATAACTATGTAGAACAAACCCCATGTCTCTTCCTATAAATCCCAAAAATCCCCCAATTCAATGGATTTAATACATTCGGGATTTACAGCCAAAATTTGTGGAATCCAGATTTATCAAATCTGCGGCCTTGTTTTATCCAAAATAATCATCTGGCATTATTTAACCTACATTCGAATTAATTCCTGCACTAAATCCATTTCCAGAGAGCCCCTTATGTATTTAGCACCTAATCTCCAGTTTGAAACACTTCGTTTTTCAGCCAGTTTGCACTTGTGATGGTTGCGACACGCTGAGCGAGGATCTCCTCCAAACGACACTCGTTCCGTTTCTCCGCTTTCTGCGCTTCGCGACGCAAATGAAGCCTTATACTCCACTCAATAATAACTAGGGCCTCATTTGGAGTATCTTCACAGATAGACGACGCTCCTATAAACGAACAAATATTACATGTAGACTCCGGACGTAATTTGCGCCCGGAGTCCAATGATGGGTCGCCACGTGTCAAGCGAGCCTACCACAATAACTTAGATTGATCAGTGTTAAAATTTATGAGGTCCACTTACACGTGACTTCACACCATTTAACTCCAACTTTTCCCATTAAACGGGATGTTCGCGACTACATCCCTACACTTGCGTTGTGTTTCAGAAAGACGAAAAAGTGATGTTTTTGAGGACTACTTACGAGAGTACCAGACAGATAAAATGAGATCTGAAAATACTAGAAAATAAAGAAGGTTTCGGGTATGCATTCAGGAGCGAAATACGGCCATGAAACCAGCAATGGAAGATAAGCATTGGGAGGGAAAGAGAGACGGAGTGGTATTCCTAATGACATGGTTGGTATGCCCCCAAAAATATGAACTTCATGTGCTAAATCCTTAAATAGGGCTGCTTTCTGTGATATGTATGTAAGAACCCAACATATTAATACAAAATAAGCTTAAGAAAAAACATACTACAATCCAAATTTTTAAAATAAGAGGTCGTTGAGAAATTTACATGCTTACATATTTCTCATCTCAAATAAAGCTTTTTAATTCTAATTCCATGAAATGCAAGAATTGAAATCTTTTTATTCTCTTACATAATAATAATAATAATTGCTCGAGAGGCACTAATTCATAAAATCAAGCTCAAATTCAAACTTAATAATTAATCAAACTCACATTAAAAATAGCTCAAGCTCAACTTAACGAGAAAAATTTGTGTGCGTAAGACGTCCGTAGAGCTGCGTACGTCAGGGATGTTATTCAGAGGGTATTGGAAGGTTATATCCGTGTTATATCCTCTGTAACCTCACTATAACCCACATGTAACATACTTATACCTTTTAGTAAGTTTCGCGCTTTTGTTTTCATATATTTATCAGTTACAGGTAAGTTACAAGAAGGTTACAAGGAGAATAACGCAGATATAACCCCCCAATACCCTCTGAATAACCTCCCTGACGTACGCAACGCTGCGTATGTCTTACGTACATAAATTTTTCTCCAACTTAAAACTCATATGATATAAGCTCCTAAAATACAAATATTTTGCCTCATTTTGTACCAAGAACATTCCGTAGATTTCAGTTTTAATAACTAACATGGTAAGAGCATTAACATGCTCAAGAAAACAGATGTGTCCTTCTAAAAATCATACAATAATAGAAGCACGAAGTTATTTCTTCCAAATCCCTTTAGATTAAGGAACCCCCAAAACAAATCCAAAGTAAGAAAAAAACTTTCATTATTGGACAGACTTGAATTCCAGAAATACAACATAGCTTCCAGCTTATGCCGCAGCAGCTTCAAGCAGCTCCCGTGCAGCCCTATCTCGTATCCTCCTTTCCAGCTCGGGCCTGAAGTGCCTGATGAGCCCCTGAACAGGCCATGCCGCCGCGTCACCCAGCGCACAGATGGTATGCCCCTCAATCTGCTTCGATACCTCCTGAAGCATATCGATCTCCTCAATCTTTGCATTACCAACCTTCAATCTCTCCATTATCATCCACAGCCATCCAGTTCCCTCCCTGCAAGGAGTGCATTGACCACAGCTCTCATGTTTGTAAAAGTATGATAGCCTTGCAATAGCATCCACCACATCTGTGGACTTGTCCATCACCATAACAGCAGCTGTTCCTAATCCAGATTGAACAGCCTTGAGTGCATCGTAATCCATCAGTACATCATCGCAGATGTGCTTCGGCAACAGAGGAACGGAAGATCCACCAGGTATAATAGCAAGCAAGTTATCCCAACCTCCCCTAACGCCGCCGCAATGCCTCTCTATTAGTTCCTTTAATGGTATGCTCATTTCCTCTTCCACGGTGCAAGGTTTGTTGACATGGCCGGAAATGCAGTACAGCTTGGTACCGGAATTGTTCTTCCGACCGAAGCTCGCGAACCATTCAGGGCCTCGTCTAAGTATAGTGGGAGAAACTGCGACTGTCTCTACATTTGTGACTGTGGTCGGGCAGCCATACAATCCAGCATTCGCAGGAAAAGGTGGTTTAAGTCTAGGCTTCCCCTGTTTCCCTTCGAGGCTTTCCAATAGAGCAGTTTCTTCTCCACAAATGTAAGCACCGGCTCCATAGTGAATGTGAACATCGAAATCGTAGCCAGAGCCACAAGCATTCTTACCCAAGAAGCCGGCATGATAGGCTTCTTTCCTGGCCTTCTCGAGGTTCAAGCGCTCATTGACATACTCTCCTCTTATGTAGATGTAAGCTGCTGTAGCCCTCATGCCAACTCCTGCAATTAAGCATCCCTCTATGAGTTTGTGTGGATCATGTCGCATGATTTCCCTGTCCTTGCAAGTTCCGGGTTCGCTCTCATCAGCATTGACAACAAGATAGGAAGGGCGGCCGTCAGATACCTTGGGCATGAATGACCACTTGAGGCCCGATGGAAAGCCAGCTCCTCCGCGACCACGCAGACCAGATTTCTTCATCTCATTTACTATCCAGTCAGATCCTTTCAGCACCAAATCCTTAGTCCGATACCAGTCACCTCTTTTCATGGCGCCTTTGAGGAAAGGGTCATGCAAGCCATAGAGATTGGTGAAAATGCGATCCTCGTCCTTAAGTCCACCAAAATGGGTTTTTTCTGGAGGCGGAGGCGGAGGTGGGGTTGGAGGTGGAGTGCCTGCTGTGCTGGCCGCCTGAGTGCTGAAGAAGCTGCATGCAACATTAAACCTCTTACTCAGGCAGCTTTGTTGAAAATGAGACCTTGGTAGGGCAAATAGGCTCCTAAGAGGATCCTAGAAAAAGCATAGGCATAAGCAAGCAACTATAAAGCAGAGGCAACCTTTTTAACCTTTTATAAAGTAGCCCAAAACTGAATACCCTCACAGGAATTTATATAGAAAATAATAATATCCACTATGTGTATACAAATCCAATGCCATAAGTACAGCATAAAATGTGAAAGCACTCAAATAGAACTAAAATGAAAAATGAGAAGCCATAGAAAAATTAATGCAATTGGCACTGCCTTTTCCAAACATGAATCAATACACATGCATTTAGAATTAACTAGAAATATAAAAATATCTTGTGTTCTTAATTTCTTAATCATGTTTTGCCAACGAAAAAATTTGGGCTATGAATATTAACAAGAGCATAGCCAGTTTTCAGCATACATAAACTATTGAAGGCACTCGGGTTTAACTTAATAATCATATTCAAAAGAAATGATAGCTCAATTAGCCTTCTCTAAAGAAAGAAGAGGTTTTAGAAGATCTTCCCTCAGGGTGCATTTGTAATTCTTTGTCAAAAAGCAAGCAAAGCGAATGGCAACATTGTAAAAGGAGATAAAAACGATGTTTTTAGTTCAAGCAAGGAAATTCTTGTACTTCTTAGCTTTTATAAGAAAATGTTGTCCCGAACCTCTGACCAGGTAAATGTGAATGATTTGTTCATTTTGCCTAAGTGCTTTGATAAAGTATAGAGCGTTGGGTAGTTATTTGTGTACCCAATGGAATTGCCTAGTCTTGATTTACCAAATTTGCTCACTCATATGCTCTGGAACAGAAATCAGCGAGCAAACAACCACGAAACAACAAGAAATAGAAGGCAAACTCAAAAAAGGGCTGATCTTAACAAACAAACAAAAGCAATAAGCAATATACAATGATGATCTACTGTTTGAGAGGTAGATCGGCTCTCTTGCAACCCTAGATGTCGCTAGGAATACCACAGGAAGAAAAGAAAAGAGCAACCAATGAAATTATGCACAAAAAAAAAAAAAAAAAAA
>JXCR01140170.1:132230-214606 GCA_002079205.1 Phalaenopsis hybrid cultivar | reverse complement strand
ACTCTATCCAATCCCATGATTTATTTTTAAAGAACATCCATTTCCTCCACTGTATTCTTCTAATTCTAATTATTTGATGCCTCAAGTGCTATCTTAAGGAAAGAAATAGAATGAATGTAAAGTAAAAAAGATTTAACGATTATGAGAATTTTTTTGTATGATAAAACAAATGTAGAGGATATTTAGTGAAATTTCTTGAAGCTTTCCTAGGACTTTTTTCAATTGCAAATTCAGTAGTTCTCTCAACAAGTTCAGTGACAAGGGACAATTTGTTTTATTAGACTTGCTTAAATTGAGTGATTGGTGCCTTCTTTCTTTGAGTAAATCTATAGTGATTGAAAAGAAAGTAATAATGGCTTTGGTTTGATTTGAGTGGGAGCAGGTAAGTTTGGGAAAGAGTTGTTTGCTTATTAGGATGAGTGGAGAGAAAAAACAACCCAAGATAAGAAAAAAAACATTTATGTTCATATTATATGAAGGATATTTCATCTTAAAAATAAATAGTAACAAAGCAGTGTTCTTCATTAAAAGTGACATCAACTGACAATCATCTTTCTTGTGAAGAAGGCGGCATTTATACCCTAATTATATGGAAAAATAGCCAATAAAGACCCATTTAATTGCTCGTGAGTCGAGTTTTCTTATATTTTAGGACTGTGTATAAATAAAGACAGTAACATCAAATATATTTTGAATGGGTTACTGGAGTGCAGTGAGAAGAAAACGTGCATAAAACTTGCATAAGGCTTTTAGAGGCTAAAACCATTGCAAGTAACTAGTAAATGTGAGTGAACATTAAAATAGTTTGATCCAAGAACCTTTTAGAAACATTTTGAAAAGAAAGAGTCTAAATGATAGCAAATAGGTGATAATTATTTCGTAAGGCATTGCATTATGTAGAAGCATATATACACAAGAAGAGTTCCATATCTCATTTCACTTGGAAGAACGAAAGGAGAGAAAGATATTAAAATATTCTTGGGCGTTACCAAATTTGAGTCATTTCTATTTCAAGACTAAACTGACTTCTATCAAATTCATAAAATTGAATAAGATGTAGTCAAACAAGGTTTGACTTTTATTAAAATATCTCTGATTTACAGGTATAATCATCAATAAAAGACATCACCAAACCGAGAAGTTGTCAGAAATTGAGGACAGCCCTGACTATTAATAAGAATAAAGGAAATAAGGAATTTTATGTTATTCACTAAAAAATTGGTACATTTGTGTTATGCTAATTCACAAGCATTACTATTGATTTTCTAGAACAATGAAAGAAACCTAATTTTGAGAACAAAAATGGATAAGTAATCAATGAGTATGTACTGGAAATAGATTTTTTTTTTTTAATTAGAAGAATTTCTGAGAATAATAGTAATAATATTGAAGATTTTATACAGGTTAGTTGATTATTTGAAACTCAACATGGTGCACCATCAATTTTTTAGCCATCAATTTTTTAGCAAATTCAATCCTCCTCCTCATGCCCTATTTCCAAAAGACAATATGAATTATAGAAAACAACATTGCACTGTGAATCTTTAGTCCTTGAAAAAGTATCACATTAATAAATAATATGGATAAATGAAAGACATTTCAAAATATGAATGATTTTTTTTTAAGAATATCTCTATGATAGATCACCGCTACCAAGAATTTGTCAGCAATAAATATATTTTTGTTGCTAGAGCAAGAGAAACATAAAATAAACTTGTTAAAGAAGTTGGCCATATAAGCTGGCCATAGCTCCAAAATAAATAAAACATGAGCTAAAATAAAAATCCATGGCACTTAAAAAAGCATGAAACTAGTTAATATATGCTAGAGCAAAAATAGTTGGTGTAGATGCTTTTGCAATACTCATAGCAAAATCTTTGTCATTTTATAACAAATAATCCTCCTTCCTTTAAGGGTGAGATATAGGTATTCACTTCATATATTAGTGCAAGATCACAAGCTTTGGACATTTAATTTTCGGTCTCCCATATTTCTTATGATGAATGGAGGAAACTATAGGTATCATTCATCTCTGAAACCATAGAAGTCCATAACTATATTACATCACCATTGAGCTCTATTCATCACAACTTTAAGCATAAAATTCCTACGCTAACAGTCAATGCCAAACAAATGACCCAATTTTTTACTTGCTTTTAAGAACTCGCAAATCGATCGTGACCTCTTTAAACAGTACTTTCCATTTAATTAATATGATGAATGGATGTTTTATAAGTCATTGAATATCAGTTGTATCATTCAATCCCGAAGAGAATCCGAGACAAAGGGAATGTGCATTGTTGTTGTTGGCTGTAGAGAGAAAAACTATGATATTATTCATAGAAGGCAAAAAAAAAAACCTGTGAGAACACAGCAATGAAGACTGTAGCAAAGGAATAGGATAAGGTGACCAATAGTTTGTGACAATGCAGTTATGAAGGCTGCAGCAATGGTCGTAGTTTGCAGCACTGAAACGATGAAGAATAAAAATATGGAGGATGGACGCTGCAGGAATGGAAACAACAACAACAACAACAACAAAGCCTTAATCCCACTACGTGAATCCTTTTTCTCCATTGCGTCCTATTTAGTGTCATATTTTCATTTAGTTCTAATAAATTAAGATCATTTTTAATACAATAAGCCCAAGTCTTCCTAGGTCTACCTCTGCCTTTCTTAACACAAGTCGAATCTAAAACATCTACTCTCCTAATCGGATCATCTAATGGTCGACGTTTAATATGACCAAACCATCTAAGACGACTTTCTCTAATTTTGTCTGTCACAGGAGCTACACCAACCCTATCACGAATATATTCATTCCGCATTTTGTCTCTAAGTGTAAAGCCACTCATCCACCTAATCATTCTCATCTCGGCAACACTTAACTTATTATTATGCTTCTCTTTTAAAGGCCAACATTCAGCGCCATAGAGCATTGCAGGTCTCACCACCGTCTTATAAAATTTTCCTTTCAGTCTTAGCGGTACTTTTCTATCACACAAAAGGCCCGAAGCATTCCTCCACTTCAACCAACCAACTTGAATTCTACTATTAACATCCCCATCTATATCACCATCGCTTTGGACAACGGACCCAAGATATCTAAATCGTTCACACCTTTTAATAATTTGATCACCCAAAATCACACTTCTGTCACTAGAGCTATTACTACTAAAATTACATTCCATGTATTCAGTTTTAGTTCTACTTAAACGAAGGCCTTTAGACTCCAAAGTAGACCTCCATAATTCAAGTTTTTCCTGGGCTTTTTCTCTCGTTTTATCCACGAGAAGAATATCATCAGCAAAAAGCATACACCAAGGTACATCCTCCTGTAGATGTCCAGTAAGACCATCCATAACTAAAGCAAAAAGATATGGGCTTAAAGCCGATCCCTGATGTAATCCAACAGAAATAGGAAAATATTCTGTCAATCCTCCTTCAGTTTGAACACAAGTAACAGCTCTAGTATACATATCTTTAATGACTTGAATATAAGTCATATCAACCACGACGATCTCTTCTTCTCATAAGAAAATAATCAATTTGTGTTTTATTAGATCCACTCTTACAATCACGACGCTGCAGGAATGGAAGTGAAATAAAATTGCGAAACAGCCCAAAAAAACTAAATCCCCTGAATCCATGATGTAGCTACAGAAAAAAAGATGGGCATAGAAAATGGTAGAATGCAGAGAGGTCGGGGTCCTAACTGAAACAGAAAATGTAATAAGCAAACAAAACCTACATTGGAAATGAATCTCAATTCTCTCTTGATGTTAGATCAATAGGCAAACACACACAGGAATCCAAATTCATTTAATTATCACTGAAGTTCTTAAAAATTCAAAATAATGTAATATAACATTAATTTTACGGACACCTTAAGTTGCTTAAATGAAATAACATTCAAACTGAATACATGGCTTCACAAGAAGGATAAAAATGGAATAAAATTTCGATTTTAATACTGCAAAAAACTTGACAGTATCAAAACTACTTCAATATTGTCTCGTACAAATTCTTCACTCATTTACTTTATGCAAACATAAAGCATTCATATTTATTTATTCCACAACTGTTGATCAATAGCAATGATCACAAGCTTCATTTTGGAGTCCAGCAGATAGGAGAAATAATATTTAATAATTTATAGAAACATATATACGGTAATTTTCTCTCTTGATTATCCAGCATGGATCGGAGTGTTGTGCAAAAGTAGATAAAAACTAAGGTGAGCATGCAAATGAGAATGATAAATGGATGTGGCACAAATCAAGGAAACATAATGAGACATAGGCCTATGTGGTATAAACATATACAATTAGAGGAAGAAAATGCATCAATAAAAAAGAAAGATAACAAAAAAGGTAGTAGTTCTTATTGTAGAATTAGGAAGGAAAAGTAAAAAACCAAAGTTACTATAATAAAAGTGCAAAATGAATTTTGTAACATGGGTTAACACCTCTTTAGACACCTACTAGAAACTAATGGAGACTGAGGACTTGTAGAACAAAATCAACATATTTGGGACACAAGGCAAATGATTATAATGATGACAACTTTTCTCTCCAATACGAGACTCTAATATATGGACTCCAAACATAAAACTATGATAGCCCATCTTCAAAAAATCATTAGAACTAATTCCATATATAATTTTATCTGTTATTTAAACATAAACTTATAATATGAAATAAAAAGTTCTCATTGATGTTTTTTCGAGTATATGAGATATCTTTACTTTTAGTTGTGAGCCTTTCAAACAAATTGGAATACAGTATAATGATTGTTCAATATTTCATCCCCTTATTATTCCTATACCTCCTCCCCGTCATAACCGCTTTCGAGCACTTTCTAAAAGGCCCTAGAACAGTGTCACCTCATATCAGAGCACGACTAAACCTAAATTTTTAAGAATTTGTATTTCTTGTCCTATATCTAGAATTCTAAATAAAAATCCTACAATATCTAAATGATTCATACCGCAATTCCTAGCGCCAAAACCTAAAACCTCCAAAAATCCAATCTTAATACCTCAACAAAAAATTGTCCCAACAACCACCATAAAAATCATAAACTTCGACATTTTTTTCTGCAACCCATCACCTGTCGAAATCATGATCAAGATAAAAAGAAATAATGTCGCCTAGGAGAAATCTGTAAAGAAGTTTTCAGAAGCTTATTATGGAGGATATGCAGCGGGAAATTCACCAAATGCAACAGATGTTTGTCATCATTGAGAAAAGACAATCAGGTGAGGTCACCCATTGCCATAACGGTGCCTCTTCATATCGAGAAAAAGAAGTCATTCCCTTCCACCAAACAACTTCCAGTGATAAAGAACCATTATCACGACGATTTGACATGTAATATTAGGGGAGAAGAAATGATCATGGAGTAAAAATGAATTTATAAAGTTTTGATAGTAGCAGGGATCCATAAGAATTCATTAAGTGGCTCCAAGTAGTAGAATGGGTCAATAAATACAAGGATATTTCACTAGACCGAATGGTAAAGCTAGCAGCCCTCAAGTTAAAGAAAAATGTATTTATGTGGTTGGAGAATTTGAAGATGCTTCGATAGCAAAAAGGGAAGAGTAAAAGTACTATTTGATCGAAGATAAAAAGAGAAATGCAACATAAGTACCTGTTGGCACATTACACGCAAGATATGCTCTTAAGGCTTCAACGCTTACACCAACAAGATCACCTAATAGAGGAATATAATTGAGTAGCTTATGTTAAAGTACAGGCTAGTGGAGCTGGAGGAGAAAATCATAGATTAATATCTGAGAGGATTGAGACCATCCATTGGTAATGTGGTATAGTTGTAGTTTTATTGGACATTATATGAAACCCAAACACTAGCCTTGAAGGTAGAGAGACAACACAACAGTATCAAGTCGACACTTCCCTCGAAATAGAGTTCAACCATCGGATCAAGCAGCAAGAGTACACTTAATGGAACATCCAAGTCGACCCCTCTAGAGGAGAAACTAGTTCAGAGTGGACAATAGGTGGAGTGCATCAGCATCAACACTCCCGGATCTATCTGAGACCGAAAGTGCTTAAAGTGCTACGAATTTGGACATATTTGATCAAATAGTCTAACATGGAGAGTTATATATTGCACCGAGCGAAGAGCCGTTGAAAGTGATCCGGGAAGGGATAAAAACTTTAGAGAGAAGTCTTAACTTCCATCTAGCGAGGAAGAGTTGCTAATAACTGCAACTGGATTAACATTGATTTTGATATCATCAAAGAGGTAGCATTTATTGAGATAATAGTTGAATGTCATGATTGATAGTTAACCTCTTGTGTGATTGCCACTAATAATAGTCCAGCATGCCACAAATTTCATTCCAGAATTAGTTCCTCCAAACAAACTTGTTTATTGGATGCGCCCAGCCGAGTATAAGAAGTGGGAGAAACATATTACATATATATGACTCGACGGTTGATTCGTGAGAAAATTCATCCTTATGCAGTTCCAACTTTGATTGTGCTAAAAAAAGGATGGCTACTTATAGGATTAGGATTGTCTTTGGAATGATGAATATGTTTCAAAGTTGCATGGAATAAACATGAGCCTAAATTTTGTAGTGGGAAGGCTCTGACATTGCAATATGATAACTTTATTATGATTATGATATATCGATCACAAAAGCTTCCTGGGAAGAAGACAAAGCTCATCCTACTCGAGGAGAATGAAAAGCTCCTCCTACCCGAGGAGAATGACGTGGGATGCATTGAGAACGCGGGAAGCGAGGGTGAAGGTGGAATAGCAGGCATTCACATGCGGACGCAAGATTTATAGGATAGTGGGCTTTTTGAAATTTCCTTCCACGATCTGAGGCCCTGAGGCTCCACAGGTTGGAGTAGTGGGAGTTGATTTCTGATTTCATCTTATTTTTTATTCCCTTTTTATTTCTTTACTATTTCGCTATTTCTAATTTGGTTTTTCTATAAGGGAACCATTTATATGAGTTATTTTCTAGTCTGAGGGAATTTTGATTTGGTTTATGTTCTTTGAATATTTTCTCCAGCATTTTTCTATTGGAATGAAACATTCTTCTATTTCTTTCAATCAATGTGTCTGTAACGTAAAAATTTTGAGGTGATGATCTTCCCCAGACAATCAAAGGCCTCCTTGATCTCCAACTAGCAGCCAACTGTTGTAGACAGCAAAAATACTGCTTTTATTAATTCTGATTCGTTGTCTCGTCATTATACACACTGCAATCTCAGTCAGTACCCCTCCTCTACATCCGCGCGACATTGCTTCATAGTTTTCCTTACTATTCTTGGTCGGGACAGCCACCAAATATCGTCTATCCCCCCTCCAAATTCTGTCGATAAGCCAAAATTTCATCCATTTACTATTTCTCTACCTCCTCCTCGTCGGACCTGCTTCCCAAACACATCTATGAATCCAAGATCAGTGTCACAAAAAGGGTGTGTATGGATGTTTCTAATATCAAGGTGTTGATAGTCTTGATCTAGAAACATCAATACCATAAATTAGGATTAATGGTAATTAGCACTTAGCATATTTCAATGGTAATTTGCATTCATCTCTATATTCACATTCATCTTCCATCCAATTTTATCTCTACTTCTCCGCACCTTTCTTTACGTTGGTTGAATAATTTCTTTAATTATTTTAATTTGCTTTCCTTCTTCATGACATGAAGACTGATTAGAGGGTGCCAATAAGAATGCATTAAGCCTTATAAAACCACTGCTCCATTCTCTTGATTTCCTCTATGAATTTTATTTCTGTTGTTTTACATGACTGTGATTAATGATTAATTCTACAAAAAATGTTTTAAAAAATTAAAAACGTTCCTCATATATCCAAATTATTTTGAAAATGCCCGAAATGAGGCAAGTTATGGTTGTCTTACTACATACCAGCGTATCTTTTCAATAATCATTACACTTTTTGTCAACTTTACTATTTTGACCACTTATATTAAATTTACATATTATATCATTAATTATGGACAGATTTTTCCAGCTATTCTCAACAAGGAATGCTGCAGCATGAGAACTGAATATGACGCTTGCAATGCCTCCAGATTTTAGCATTACTGAAAAATTTGATGACGAAAAAAACTAGATAGAGGGGAGGGGGGAACAACCAAATTGCAAAAGTTTCTAGCACAAAACTGCAGTTCCAAGTGCTAAGAAAAAATACATGAATTTCTATAAACTGATGTTAACCAAAATTTGGGAGCTCAAAAGGCTTATTCAATAAATTATTTGCAGCAAATAATTCAATATGCAAAACAAAAGGTATTTATATATTATTTAAGCCAACACACAACTTTATGAATGCTTCAAAATGGAGTAGACAAGAAAAATAAGATAAATTCTATTATCTTCAATGTTCTAGGTAAAACACAAAGCATAGTTTATGTTTGACTAGTGTGTGTTGAACCTGGTGCTAAAACATTATATTAAGGGTCTTTTGAGCCCTTTGGAGCAGCTGCACCTATTTGAAGAAGCAGCTTCTATAGAAGAAATTACTTTCAAAAAGCTTAAGGTGGCTATTACAAATTTATTTTATATTCAAAAAGTCAAACCACAGTTTTCTGACAGCAACCACACTTTAACAGCTCAAGTTGAAAGAACAGTTTTCTGCCACAAAAATTTCTAAAAAACAGCAAGAAAACAATTCTCTAAACAGAACTGTGACAGCGGTCTAAAAAATAGGAAAACAGAAAGTTGTCCCAAACAAACCGTAAATTAAGAATCCCACAAGTTTTTAGTATGTAGACATCATGTTTTAATCTCGAAATCAAACAAGCATCTAGGTTCATTAATAACAATGGTTAACTAAGCATAACTTTAATATTATTATTAGTATTATTATTTTGGCAAATCATAAGTCTCATGTATTTAAATTCTTATGAAATTCTGACTTTTCCACAACCATGCTATCACGATATGGTACATATTCTTGAAAATCTACAGGTTTACTTTCTCTCCAAACCATGAAGAGTTTCTGATATTAATCCAACCACAGCACATACTTTTTCCACTTATTTGGTAAACAACATTGAGCTCTTATTTTTTGGCCTTCTACAACATCATCACATAACATAAATTGATGACCCTTTTAGGATTTCAAGTGAATCTCAATATGGTGTTATGATTGTACATCCGAAATGCATAGTTCATCCTCAAATGATTTAGTTTTTGTTGTATTTAATCAATAATGTAAGTTCAGATAGATGAAGTAAAAAATACAGTATACCTTAAATATAAACATAAATAATCTGAAAATATAAGCATAATCGTTGAAGTGATTACCTATCACAAAA
The DNA here is from genome assembly GCA_002079205.1 of Phalaenopsis hybrid cultivar. Classification (NCBI taxonomy): domain Eukaryota; kingdom Viridiplantae; phylum Streptophyta; class Magnoliopsida; order Asparagales; family Orchidaceae; genus Phalaenopsis; species Phalaenopsis hybrid cultivar. The sequence goes on along the minus strand of JXCR01140170.1, from coordinate 205,272 downwards.
TCCATAATTGTATTTTGACATAATAAATTTAAATGTTATTCTCATCTTTCGATCTGCATTTTAACTTTCAATATACTATGCATGGGTGCTTGATGATCAAATGAATGCTGCCCGATGATGCAACTTATGCCAGAATTTGCAAGAACATTTCAAAGTAATGAAAATAAAATTAACTTGTGTGGGTGTTCTATTAATGGTGATGTCATTATGCACTTTCATACCGGTTTAAATTAACTCAATTCAAATAATAATTAAAACATAAATCTGCATTTCATTCTGCCATAATATTATTTAGTTCATTTTTAGAGCTAATAAGTTGTATAACCGACATGATGTTATCCATCATTTTGTAGTTATTTGACTACTCGATATGAGCATTATCATCAATGTTATGATGCCAAATTCTAAGAGTTTATAAGATTTGAATTATTTTCCTATACTTGGCAGAAGTTTGCAGCATTTCACTGAAGTTTTTGCTTGGAACTTTCCGTTCATTCTGTAATTTACTGTCATTCTCAAAACATGAATGATGTTTTCTAAAGACTGCACACCCACTATCATGAGTAAGATTTACACAAAAATATTAAATGTCATTGTTCTACGTCTATGTATACAAAAATTATTTTCAATTATTTGCTTCCTGCACATGGGCAGGGAGCTTGCTAGTAAAAGCTCTAATTTGAGCATTCCTTGTAATGGAATTTGGCCAGACAATGGGCTTAGTGGTGAGGGTATGGTCTTGTAAAAAACAAAAGAAATTTATGTGCTAAAAAGAGTTCAAAGAAAATTGAATTGAGTAGCAAACTAGTGTTGCTAGAGCTTTACTGAATTTCTTGATGACTACTTGATGAAGGACACCATGAGCACTTCACTTAATCTTCCACTTTGAATCCTCCATATAACTTGGGCTCTTCCTTCTTCCCTTTCTTAAAATCTCTTGCTTCCTTGATGGGGGCCTAGCTAAGGGTGAGAATGGTCCGATTTCAAGCCAATTCAATCCCACCATAAAATCAACTCAAAGTTATACAAATTAGCTCAAAATCAGCTCATGGATCGACTAATTTGATTTCAAGCTGACATGAACTTATTTTATTTTCTATTTTTCAAATTTTTAAAAGATGTTGATGTTAAGTAAAACACTCACATGCATATGCACATAAATATTTATATCAAATTTAAAAAATGTATGTTCTATTAATAGTTTTAGCTAATCTGAAGCCGACTCGATCCAATCCAGACTCAACTCAAAGTTGGCTTAAAGAACGAACTAAGCCAATAATTTGGATTGTGGCTTAGCAAGTTTATCTTGATCTGAGAGAAAAATTCAAGCTTCAAACAATTTCAAGCTAAAATTTCACCCACCTTGGCTTTTCTTCTTTTACATACTCAGGTAGAGAGAGAAGGCAAGTGAAGGGTAATCCTAAAAAGATTGACGTACTAGAAAACATTAGAGTTTAGCAGTAGTGGTAGAAATTATAATACTTGGAGATGCATTAATTGGCTAGGGAAGTTCGAGGAGACGAGCAAGGAAAGGAGAAAGCGAGGGACTTGATTCTCCAATTGATGAATGAAAAAGATGGCCTATTATTATGGAAAACATAACATAAAAAGCTAAAAGCTAAAAACTAAAAGTTAAGAAAATTGATAAGGGATAATTCCTTAACAACCTACAAGATATGTCATTAAATTATACATCTGCTACCCTAATAACTTTTATAATGTATTGAAAAAACTTAAATGCTAATAAATCATTAGCAATAAAGTTTATCCTCAAACTATCATGGTTTGGCCATCTAAGCCCTATTCCCATGGAGTACTTTGTAGAAACATCCTAAATAATCTCCATTAGAGTTTTGAATCAACGGACTTGATCTTCTTTTCCCTCTCTTTCAATTTTAAATGAGTAACAGCCTCCATTTCCATCTCTCCGTGATATGATCAGTCCAACCATGATCATATTTGGCATTTGGATTTTGTTTTCACATCTTGTATCCTGGAATTAATCCAACTGAAAATTTATGGAAATTTTTCTAAGAATTTATGGAAGTTCCTAGAAGATTAGTTTGAAGATGTTTCAAGAACTTCTAGAAGGTTTCAAAAGCTTCTTCTAAAAAGATATTAAAGCTATTCTTTAAATTATGCCTTGAACATTGGTTGGAAATTCTTGATGATAAAGTCACCAAGATCAAGAGCACTCCAAAAGCAAGGCTTCTATTATAAAATATGTTTTTATATGACAAGGATGTTTTTTTTCTGCACTTTAGTTACTAGGCACTGGTATAAATAAGGGAAACTAACATGACATTACACAAAATACACTTATTATTGAAAATATAGAATCCAGATAAACTTTTTAAATCATAAGTTAAATACTTAAAAAAATGTAGGGAAATTGTAAAAATTAAATTAAAATTTGAATAAATCATATAATTGTAAATATTAAAATGATGTATAAAATCAGGATATTTAAGAATGCAAAAAAATAAAAGAGACTCTTGTGTTTATAAGCACAACATCAAAAAAATGAAAGAAAAATGATGATTGACCCCAAAATAGAGTTGCAGACATGCAATGTCTGCTTGTAAGGGTTGTGGCCAGTTGCGGGTACCTATGTGAAGGGGAAAGGGCTAAAAAAGTATTATTTTTGCACCTCTGACATATGCATCCAAGAGAGGGGGTGTAGTGTTCATCTAGAAAGGTCTTAATGAATTAACTCTCAGCAATGAGAGAACTATGAAGGAGCTGATGTGCGCAAACTTCTAATTTTGCATAGGTACTATTTTCATGACTTGAATCCTTACGCATCAATTCACAATATAGACAATCCAACCACTACTCTAATCCAAAATTCTAAGGGCTGAATCATTCATAAATATTCCCTAATTCCAAAAGAATCTTGCATGTGGATAGTCACATAACCTTAGAAGACATGGTACACCTCATGCAAACCACTTCCCAAAAACTTTGGTTGAGAAAAGTGCAATAAGAGGAGTTTGTTGGGCCACTCTACTTTACTTGTTCTTGCCTCGTACCACTTCTACATTCTAGGGAAATATCATCTAGCCTCTTTGATATGTGAATCATTTTTCATTTCAAGATGAGGAATTTTAACATACATACTTGACACTTTCTGTTTAGACTAATAATATTAAGTAGGTAGATAAGAACAAACATTTAAATAGATGCACATAAAGTTAAACAAGACTAAATTGCAGCATCAACCCATCTCCCTTTAGAAATTATATCACTAATAATTAGAAGGTACTTTCAAGTTAATTGATCAACATTCTTTTTCTATTTAACTTCTTATACAAAATGTTAAGATAAATGCTGTTCAACGCATATCCATTTGATGTAATTTAATAATAATATATTATGAAAATTGGTTAGTTAGAAATGCATTCACCAAAATTTCTTGCTTGACTAATTAATAGAATTGCCTCAAAATTTTACCAAAACACTTGTTTTGAGGATGTTCGTTGCTATTATTCATCTTCCACATCATTTTTATCCTTTCAAACTATTTGGAATCAAAATAATCAGTTTTCATTATCTACTGTATATGATGGGTGTTGCTTAACATGTTAAACCCATAAAATACATATGTTTTCATATGATTTTTATCCATATTACCTTTGATTCATTTAATCTACCTCATAATCCTTTCTCATTAACTTTATTTACCCTTCTAAATGTTACATCTTATACCCAATTACTTCACAAGAAGACTGTTGTTAGCTTCAACCAAAATAATGTGACAGCNTCCTCATATATCCAAATTATTTTGAAAATGCCCGAAATGAGGCAAGTTATGGTTGTCTTACTACATACCCGTCTATCTTTTCAATAATCATTACACTTTTTGTCAACTTTACAATTTTGACCACTTATATTAAGTTTACATATCATATCATTAATTATGGACAGATTTTTCCAGCTATTCTCAACAAGGAATGCTGCAGCATGAGAACTGAATATGACGTTTGCAATGCCTCCAGATTTTAGCATTACTGAAAAATTTGATGAAGAAAAAAACTAGAGAGAGGGGAGGGGGGAACAACCAAATTGCAAAAGTTTCTAGCACAAAACTGCAGTTCCAAGTGCTAAGAAAAAATACATGAATTTCTATAAACTGATGTTAACCAAAATTTGGGAGCTCAAAAGGCTTATTCAATAAATTATTTGCAGCAAATAATTCAATATGCAAAAGACAAGGTGTTTATATATTATTTAAGCCGTCACAGAACTTTATGAATGCTTCAAAAATGGAGTAGACAAGAAAAATAAGATAAATTCTATTATATTCAATGTTCTAGGTGACTAGTGTGTGTTGAACCTGGTGCTAAAGCATTATATTAAGGGTCTTTTGAGCCCTTTGGAGCAGCTGCACCTATTTGAAGAAGCAGCTGTGAAGCTGCTATAGAAGAAATTACTTTTCAAAAAGCTTAAGGTGGCTATTACAAATTTATTTTATATTCAAAAAGTCAAACCACAGTTTTCTGACAGCAACCACACTTTAACAGCTCAGGTTGAAAAAAAGAATTTTCTGCCACAAAAATTTCTAAAAAACAGCAAGAAAGCAATTCCCTAAACAGAACTGTGACAACGGCTTAAAAAACAGGAAAACAGAAAGCTGTCCCAAACAAACCGTAAGTTAAGAATCCCACAAGTTCTTAGTATGTAGACATCATGTTTTAATCTCGAAATCAAACAAGCATCTAGGTTCATCTTAAATTAATAACAATGGTTAAATAAGCATAAATTTAATATTATTATTATTATTATTATTTTGGCAAATCATAAGTCTCATGTATTTTTATTCTTATGAAATTCTGACTTTTCCACAACCATGCTATCACGATATGGTACATATTCTTGAAAATCTACAGGTTTTCTTTCTCACCAAACCATGAAGAGTTTCTGATATTAATCCAACCACAGCACATACTTTTTCCACTTATTTTGTAAACAACATTGAGCTCTTATTTTTTGGCCTTCTACAACATCATCACATAACATAAATTGATGACCCTTTTAGGACTTCATGTGAATCTCAATATGGTGTTATGATTGTATATCCGAAATGCATAGTTCATCCTCAAATGATTTAGTTTTTGTTGTAATTAACAATAATGTAAGTTCAGATAGATGAAGTAAAAAGTACAGTATACCTTAAATATAAACATAAATAATCTGAAAATATAAGCATAATCGTTGAAGTGATTACCCATCACAACATCTATAATTGTATTTTGACATAATAAATTTAAATGTTGTTCTCATCTTTCGATCTGCATTTTAACTTTCAATATACTATGCATGGATGCTTGATGATCAAATGAATGCTGCCTGATGATGCAACTTATGCCAGAATTTGCAAGAACATTTCAAAGTTATGAAAATAAAATTAACTTGTGTGGGTGTTTTATTAATGGTGATGCCATTATGCACTTTCATACCGGTTTAAATTAACCCAATTCAAATAATAATTAAAACATAAATCTGCATTTCATTCTGCCATAATATTATTTAGTTCATTTTTAGAGCTAATAAGTTGTATAACCGACATGATGTTATCCATCATTTTGTAGTTATTTGACTACTCGATATGAGCATTATCATCAATGTTATGATGCCAAATTCTAAGAGTTTATAAGATTTGAATTATTTTCCTACACTTGGCAGAAGTTTGCAGCATTTCACTGAAGTTTTTCCTTGGCACTTTACGTTCATTCTGTAATTTACTTTCATTCTCAAAACATGAATGTTGTTTTCTAAAGACTGCACACCCACTATCATGAGTAAGATTTACACAAAAATATTAAATGTCATTGTTCTCTGTCTATGTATACAAAAATTATTTTCAATTATTTGCTTCCTGCACATTGGACAGGGAGCTTGCTAGTAAAAGCTCTAATTTGAGCATTCCTTGTAATGGAATTTGGCCAGACAATGGGCTTAGTGGTGAGGGTATGGTCTTATAAAAAACAAAAGAGATTTATGTGCTAAAAAGAGTTCAAAGAAAATTGAATTGAGCAGCAAACTAGTGTTGCTAGAGCTTTACTGAATTTCTTGATGACTACTTGATGAAGGACACCATGAACACTTCACTTAATCTTCCACTTTGAATCCTCCATATAACTTGGGCTCTTCCATCTTCCCTTTCTTAAAATCTCTTGCTTCCTTAATGGGGGCCTAACTAAGGGTGAGAATGGTCCAATTTCAAGCCAATTCAATCCCTCCATAAAATCAACTCAAAGCTATACAAATTAGCTCAAAATCNGAATCCTCCATATAACTTGGGCTCTTCCTTCTTCCCTTTCTTAAAATCTCTTGCTTCCTTGATGGGGGCCTAACTAAGGGTGAGAATGGTCCAATTTCAAGGCAATTCAATCCCACCATAAAATCAACTCAAAGTTATACAAATTAGCTCAAAATAAGCTCATGGATCGACTAATTTGATTTCAAGCTGACATGAAATTATTTTATTTTCTATTTTTCAAATTTTTAAAAGATGTTGATGTTAAGTAAAATACTCACATGCATATGTACATAAATATTTATATCAAATTTAAAAAATGTAAGTTCTATTATTAGTTTAGCTAATCTGAAGCCGACTCGATCCAATCCAGACTCAACTCAAAGTTGGCTCAAAGAACGAACTAAGCCAATAATTTGGATCGTGGCTTAGCAAGTTTATCTTGATCTGAGAGAAAAATTCAAGCTTCAAGCAATTTCAAGCTAAAATTTCACGCAANATATGTACATAAATATTTATATCAAATTTAAAAAATGTATGTTCTATTAATAGTTTTAGCTAATCTGAAGCCAACTCGATCCAATCCAGACTCAACTCAAAGTCGGCTCAAAGAACGTACTAAGCCAATAATTTGGATTGTGGCTTAGCAAGTTTATCTTGATATGAGAGAAAAATTCCAGCTTCAAGCAATTTCAAGCTAAAATTTCACGCACCTTGGCTTTTCTTCTTTTACATACTCGGGTAGAGAGAGAAGGCAAGTGAAGGGTAATCCTAAAAAGATTGACGTACTAGAAAACATTGGAGTTTAGCAGTAGTGGTAGAAATTATAATACTTGGAGATGCATTAATTGGCTAGGGAAGTTAGAGAAGACGAGCAAGGAAAGGAGAAAGCGGGAGACTTGATTCTTCAATTGATGAATGAAAAAGATATAAGATAATGGCCTATTATTATGGAAAACATAACATAAAAGCTAAAAACTAAAAGTTAAGAAAACTGATAAGGGATAATTCCTTAACAACGTACAAGATATGTCATTAAATTATACATCTGCTACCCTAATAACTTTTATAATGTATTGAAAAAACTTAAATTCTAATAAATCATTAGCAATAAAGTTTATCCTCAAACTATCATGGTTTGTCCATCTAAGCCCTATTCCCATGGAGTATTTTGTAGAAACATCCTAAATACCATTAGAGTTTTGGATCAACGGACTTGATCTTCTTTTCCCTCTCTTTCAATTTCAAATGTGTAACAGCCTCCATTTCCATCTCTCCGTGATATGATCAGTCCAACCATGATCATATTTGGCATTTGAATTTTGTTTTCACACCTTGTATCCTGGAATTAATCCTACTGAAAATTTATGANTAAATCATTAGCAATAAAGTTTATCCTCAAACTATCATGGTTTGGCCATCTAAGCCCTATTCCCATGGAGTATTTTGTAGAAACATCCTAAATAATCTCCATTAGAGTTTTGGATCAACGGACTTGATCTTCTTTTCACTCTCTTTCAATTTTTAATGTGTAGCAGCCTCCATTTCCATCTCTCCGTGATATGATCAGTCCAACCATGATCATATTTGGCATTTGGATTTTGTTTTCACACCTTGTATCCTGGAATTAATCCTACTGAAAATTTATGGAAATTTTTCTAAGAATTTATGGAAGTTCCTAGAAGATTAGTATGAAGATGTTTCAAGAACTTCTAGAAGGTTTCAAAAGCTTATTCTAAAAGATATTAAAGCTATTCTTTAAATTATGCCTTGAACATTGGTTGGCAATTCTTGATGCNACTTCTAGAAGGTTTCAAAAGCTTCTTCTAAAAAGATATTAAAGCTATTCTTTAAATTATGCCTTGAACATTAGTTGGCAATTCTTGATGCTAAATTCACCAAGATCAAGAGCACTCCAAAACCAAGGCTTCTATTATAAAATATGTTTTTATATAACAAGGATGTTTTTTTTTCTGCACTTTAGTTACTAGGCACTGGTATAAAAAGGGAAACTAACATGACATTACACAAGATACACTTATTATTGAAAATATAGAATCCAGATACACTTTTTACATCATAAGTTAAATACTTAAAAAAAAAAGTAGGGAAATTGTAAAAATTAAATAAAAATTTGAATAATTTATATAATTGTAAATATAAAATGAAGTATAAAATCAGGATATTTAAGAATGCAAAAAAAAAAAAAAGACTCTCTTGTGTTTATAAGCACAACATCGAATATGTGAAAGAAAAATGATGATTGACCCTAAAATAGAGTTGCAGACATGCAATGTCTGCTTGTGAGGGTTGTGGCCAGCTGCGGGTACCCACATGAAAGGGAAAGGGCTAAAAAAGTATTATTTTTGCACCTCTGGCACATGCATCCAAGAGAAGGGGGGTAGTATTCATCTAGAAAGGTCTTAATGAATTAACTCTCAGCAATGAGAGAACTATGAATGAGCTGATGTGCGCAAACTTCTAATTTTGCATAGGTACCATTTTCATGACTTGAATCCTTACGCATCAATTCACAATATAGACAATCCAACCACTACTCTAATCCAAAATTCTAAGGGCTGAATCATTCATAAACATTGCCTAATTCCAAAAGAATCTTGCATGTGGATAGTCACATAACCTTAGAAGACATGCTACACCTCATGCAAACCTCTTCCCAAAAACTTTGGCTGAGAAAAGTGCAATAAGAGGAGTTTTTTGGGCCACTCCACTTTACTTGTTCGTGCCTCGTACCACTTCTACATTCTAGGGAAATATCATCCATAGCCTCTTTGATATGTGAATCATTTTTCATTTCAAGATGAGGAATTTTAAAATACATAATTGACACTTTCTGTTTAGACTAATAATATTAAGTAGGTAGATAAGAAAAAACATTTAAATAGATGCACATAAAGTTAAACAAGACTAAATTGCAGCATCAACCCATCTCCCTTTAGAAATTATATCACTAATAATTAGAAGGTACTTTCAAGTTAATTGATCAACATTCTTTTTCTATTTAACTTCTTATACAAAATGTTAAGATAAATGGTGTTCAACTCATATCCATTTGATGCAATTTAATAATAATATGTTATGAAAATTGGTTAGTTAGAAATGCCTTCACCAAAATTTCTTGCTTGACTAATTAATAGAATTGCCTCAAAATTTTACCAAAACACTTGTTTTGAGGATGTTTGTTGCTATTATTCATCTTCCACATCATTTTTATCCTTTCAAACTATTTGGAATTAAAATAATCAATTTTCATTATCTACTGTATATGATGAGTGTTGCTTAACATGTTAAACCCATAAAGTACATATGTTTTCATATGATTTTTATCCATATTACCTTTGATCCAATTAATCTACCTCATAATCCTTTCTCATTAACTTTATTTACCCTTCTAAATGTTACATCTTATGCCCAATTACTTCACAAGAAGACTGTTGTTAGCTTCAACCAAAATAATGTGACAGANATTCATAAATTTTAAATTGCGTAAGAAATATAAATAAATTCATTTATCAATATTAATTTAAAATTTAAATATTTTTTTTACTGTTGATTTTTAAATAAATAAATTTGCCTAATTTCTCAAAAAAAAAAAAAAGAATATTAATTTTATTTTATACAAACTTACTTTAGAAGAAAACAAAATTAAAGTATATAAAAAAAAAAACTAAAAGTGCATAAACATTTGGCTACCTGCATTCGTGCATGCTACACACTTCATATGTATTTTCATTTCTAGCACCTAAACTTCAATTTTAACATATATTGTCACCTATTCACTTTTTAAGAATTAAAATTGTGGTATTTTTTATTTGATATGGAAGATTTGGGTGTGTCAGCGCTAATCCCAAGAAGATTTAACGGTTTAGAAGAAATCGTATGACAAAGGAGGGTCTATAGAAAGAAGACCAGAAGGTCCACTTATCTAGTCAGATGCTCCTCTCTGAGCAAGATCGAGCAAGACCAAAACAAACCGAGTCACAAAGGCAACTGAATTCGAATCGTTCATTCAAAAACGAGACAAAAATATATTCAAGTCAACCACTACAAGAAAACCGACCGAAGGTAGCAACCTCTCTTTTGATAGCTCCAACCCAAAGAAAGATCTAATTCCTCAATCTCACCAACCATACCATGGAAACCCTAAAGGCTCCTCATCAATGACCAAGAATTAAAAATACAACAAAGTGTCCAATAGACATCCCTTAGGCTCTTCTTGTTGAGGAGCGAACTATCACTTGGTTCATGGGGATTCACTGTCTGTTTGATAGCCTAGTGTTACTTTGCCGATAGGAATTTCTCAACAGGGATCGAGAATCAACAACTAGACTCGATCAATTGATCAGCAAAGTCTAGTCTATTTAAGCAAACTTACTGATCTGAAACCAATCAAGCTTAGCGAACCTTAATGTCGATTCCGCCTATCTGACCGAATCGGTCTTACAAATCCAAACTCAAACAAGCTCATATGAATAAGCTAGAGAGCAGCTGAGTGATAGGCTAATACCTATAAAATGATTAGAATGTCTTGTACAACCCTTATTAAAGTAGGGGCCAAAAACGTAACATCACTGTATCATAATCTCTCCCCTATAAACTGGAAGATCATTTATGTTACAAGGGATACATAATTTTAGCCAAAAAGGTTGGGAAAGGTCAACACGGTTTATGTGATTTTTTGTTCATTATTATTCACTCTTCTCTCTCTCTCTCTCTCTCTCTCTCTCTCTCTCTCTCTCTCACACACACACACACACACACACACACACATTTCTTATACTCTAATCATTGGGGTGTGATTCACGGATAAATTAGGATTTAACATTTTAAAAGGTGTAGTGAGCATTAATCATGCCACAAACAATAAGAGAAGCAACCCACAGAAAAGAAACTCATAATAGAGAGAATAATATGATGTGCGCAAGAGAGTTCGTAAACTAGCAGATCCATGTGTTGAAGGATCAAATGTTCGATGTCATCTGAGAGGCACTAGCTTGAGGAAGAGAGCAAAATCCCAGAGAGGAAGGGCCGACCCCCAATGGCCAAAGAGCCCCTTTGGCCATAGAAAGCGAAGGATAATCCAGTACTTTGATAGTTTTGGGTTGGCATCAATCAACTGACATCGGTTTGGGTATATTAAGGAGTCTTGACAGCTTGAGAATGCATTCTCTCAGTAAATCGCTGACCTCAAACTCCCAAAGAGATCAAGATCTAACATTAGAGTCTTATAAGGGCAGAAATGATTCAACCGACCACATAGCCTCATTCAAGTTGACCATGTGCCTATTGAGAATCATCAATGCACTGAAGTGCCATCTTTAATTCATCATGTTGAGGAAGTTGACACTTAGGTGGTTCAATGCATTGCTTCCAAGAGTAATTTCATCATTCACTTACTTCAAGTGAATGTTCGTGACTCATTTTGTTAGTGCCCAAAAGCCCTAGAAAAAATTTACAAGCACTCTTGCAAATCCATTAAGGATAGGACAAGAGCCTTTCACATTCATCATCTGCTTTTAGAAGAAGATATTGGAAATGAGATATGGATTTTGTAATAGCTCATGACACTCTGGCTCAGAGGCTAAAGAAAGGACTCTTCTAGTATGCATTGGGTATATAATGCTAAAGACATTGGCCAAGTTATGCACCCTAGCTCAAGGACCAATAATGATATATTGATTGAAGAGCATGACTTCACCCCGACTTCCTCTGAAGCATAATCCTCCACCCGTAGCCCGTAGGAGAGGGCTCCCTGAGGTGATAAGTGAGCAATGATTATGTTGTTTCGCTTGTCAATATTATGAAATCACTCGGATGCCTCAAGTTCATGGGGTGGCCAATATAACTTAAAATCAAGAGTCAAACTCAATATCCTGACCAGTGGCTAGCTTGGTATAATAAGAACTCGTTACAGCACCATAAGCTACGCAAGATGACTCCATTTAGAGATTTGATGATCGAGCTAGTAAAGGACATCCAAAATAGAGTACTTCAAAAGAGTGCCCCTAATGAACACTAAAGCTTGCCTTTGAGGCCTAAGGAACTTTTGTGCCTATCAACGGGAGCACAACCACAACATTGAGGAAAACTAACGTGTCTAAAGCTAGGTTGAGGAGTTGATCAAGGCTAGAAAGCTAAAGAAGTTTATAGCTCAAGAAAAAACAACCCACTACAAGGGGAAGCTCTAGTAAAGTAAATTTTGGGCAATCCAGTCCGAGCCCATGCATTCACATTACTGGAATAGTTCTTGCATCTTTAGAGGAGGAGAAGTCTCATATGTTTGAGAAAGTTTAAATAGGATTCAGTTGAGAGAACGTTGTACAACCACCATTGTTCCCAAACACAGCTCCCATCCCCTTATTAGCTTCAGTAATAAGGATCTACCCCTTATGGGGAACTCCTATGAAGATGTCATCATCATCAAAGTACAAATCATCAACTACCAAATTGGTGGCATTCTTATCAATATTAGAAGCTGAACAAAAATTTAGTTCAAAGCAGCGTGATAAGATGTGCCTCAGAAATGATTGACTAATTGTGGTAATAGGCCCGCTCTGTAGTTTCTCTGGTAAGAATAAGAAAGATCTGGGAACTATCACCGTACTAGTTACTTGGGAAGGTAAATTGATAACTAATTTATAAATATAGAGGATTTCATGATTGTTGACTTGTCGCCCACTTATAATGCCATCTTCGACCACCCTCTGCTCCAAACTTTCAAGGTTGTTACCTCAATATACCACATGGTAGTGAATTTTTTTTGGTTGAAGTGCAATCTGGAGTAGTCCTACACATGGTATCTCAGGCAGTCAAAAGCATCAAGAAGGAGCTACTTGAGCTTAGAAATTTGTGCAAAGGGGGCCTTAAGACCAACAAGGTCACCCTTTAAATCATGATAATCAAAAGCATAACTGATAATCTTTTTCTAATAAGTGAAGGTTTTGATGCAGGGTATGTTAATCCAAATCCTCCGAGATCAACAAGATGTTTTGTTGGTCTACTTGCCAAGATATTAGGGTTACCAATCAACTATGATTTCCATCGCTTGAATGTCAATCTAGCAGCTTGATCGAGGAACTAGAAGTTAAGGTCCTCAATCATCACTTTTTCCAAGCCAATCTTAGAGAAAGTTTTGAGCAGCTGAAGGCTGACTACATATGACAGGTTCAGTATCCAATGTGGATGTCCACTGTGGTCACGGTACAAAAGTCAAACACTAAGGGAAAAAAGTGTGTGGACTTCACTACTTTGATCACCACTTATCCAGAGGACAACTACTCCCTACCTCGAGTCGATGCAATCATGGATGCAACGACAACCAACCAGTTGTTAATGAGCTTCCTTGAGGTGTTCTCTAGCTATCACTAAATAAAGATGCACCTAGATAATGTAAAGAAAACCATGCACTAGCGATGGTGTATATTATTATAAGATAACGCCCTTCAAGCTAAAAAGTACTGGAGCTGCATACCAATTGATGATGGATGTAATATTTTTGAAGCATAAAGAAAAAACATCAAGTTTTTATGTAGTTGACGAGCTAGTAAAAATCTAAATGTTCAATCAAAATATAAAAGATCCAAAATAAATCCTTGAAATGCTTCAAAAATTTAACATGTAACTCAACCCACTCAATTACACCTTGAGAGCATCAATAAGCAAATTTTTTGGGCTACCTCCTAACCCTGGAGGGGATAAAAGCTAATACAGAAATGATGCAGGCACTGATAAACATGTCATCCCCTTGAAGCATCATGTAAGTATAGAAGTTGACTGGTCAAATCACAAGCCTTAGAAGGTTAGTTTTAAAATTGGGTAATAATTATGTGATTTTCTTAAAAATCTTGAGATGAGAGAAGAACTTCATTTGGTTAGACGAATGCAATAAAGTGTACAAAAAGCTAAAGGATTCCTTAGCATCGCCACCACTCCAGAGCCTAAAGCCAAATGAATAACTATCTCTATACTCAAGAGTTGGACCTAAATTCATAAGCTCAGTTTTAGTCTAAGATTATTTGGGAAAACATTTCTCAATTTGCTATGTCAGCCGGTTCCTCCAAGGTGCCGAGCTCAGGTACCCTAGTGGAAAGAATTAACATTTACTCTCACTATTTTCTCGTAAGCTTTACCCTATTTTCAAATACCATCGCTCAGGATCATCATTGACCATCCACTTAAATCTATCCTTACTCAGTTGGAGCATTTCGATCAACTCTTCAAATTGGCAGTGAAACTTAACGAGTTTGTTATCTCTTATAAGAGAAAACTTTCTCCACTAGGTATGTCTTGTTAAAGAATGTCAACCCATTCGTGTGACAAAAATCTATAAGAAAGCTCAACAAGACATGGAAAATCCCTTGATCATCGACAAACTGGTCACTTTGGGGGCATACAAGCTAAGGACCTACAAAGAAAAATGAGTCCCTCATATGTGAAATGAAGATGAACTAAAGAGTTTTTTGTTTCCTTAGGAAAATTTTGTATTATAATGATTTAAGAATGAAAGTGTTTTGCTGATTGTCACAATCCCAAGCTTGATGGACACTCATGAAACTCAAGGACTTCATGCAAGGCATCATCAAATCTTGATGGACACTTAGAGAACTGGAGCAATGATCCTGAGAATATATAATTGTGTAAAATTTATATAAGTTTGACTCTACTATGCAATGACTCCAAAAACTTGATGCAATATTTATGATTAAGAAATTTAAACAATTAATGTTGGGATTCTATGCAATTATACGTATCGTTATCAAGTAATAAAGGACTTTCTATTTAAGCCCCAAATATCGATCCCACGAGGAAGGTTTAAATTTGAAGTGATAAATTAACTAGGAAATTCATAGAAATTAAACGAAATTACTGCCGTTAATTTCAAATGTGTAATATGCTAAAAAAACTAAATTATTTAACTTATAGAAAAACTAAAATTCAAATTTTAAACAGTAACTACTAAACTACTAAATTATGTTTATGTGATGAAGATTTCTTATATGAAGAAAAAACATCTTTCCCACTACAATGAGATTTTGTAAAATGAGATGAGATAAATGGTTTTAATATGTATTGTGCCAAATAGGAGCAGTTTTAATTATCTACCCTGATACAGTGTTATAGAAAATCATTGGCTAATCTCAGGTTTAGTCCCTAAATCCATGGTTAGTCTAGGAAGATACTGGCTCCCACTTCCCTTCACCTAAAGACTAACTCTCACTTTAGTTTTTAAACACTAAGACCGAATTGGAGATTTTAATCGGTCACCTTAAAATTTCCAATTCTACACCCAAGAATATATATTTCCTCATTTATTTACACTTAATTCCATGAACGAAATACTCCTTCATTGAATCAAATGTGATCCTCACTCTGTTGCAGAACTCATACTCCATTTCCCAAATCATATGTTTCACAACACATTTTAACAATTCATTTGGCCAGATCAAAATGTAAATTAAGTTCGGAGTTGAAAAATCATGACATTTTATTTTATATTTTAATATGGGCACATCCATATTATCTTTTCATTTCACTATATCTCATAGTAGGGAGAAAGATAAAGAATAATAATCAGACTTCATGAGAAAGATATAACAAAACACAAATTTCATATATAAAAGAAAGATCATACAACACTAATAAACAAACAACACTTATCTGAAACTCTTTCTCAAAGCAAATCCTTGTATCTTCTTCAAGGAAATGTAAGAAAAAGAAATCTCTCACTTTTCTCCCTCTCAAACACTCTTAGAGAAGATTTCACACTTAATCTCACCACAAAAAATCTAAACTCTTAAAGAAAAATCACTAATAGACTTTTGAATGGTAGTTGAATGAAGATGACAAAAGTGTATGGAGGCGAGGTGTGGCAAAAATGAGCAAAGAGGAATGAAGAGAAGCCCCCTTTTCTGATCAATTTTGGCCCCAAATAGAGCCTAGAGTCGGTTCTCCAATAGGTGCATCCATAAACCCTTTGAAAAAAGTCCAAATTTGTTGAATCTGCTAGAAATAGGGTTTAAACTGACATTGGCATTGACGGCGCCCATTCTGGTGTCATCGACACCAGTGTCCGGTATTTAATTTTGCTGTACTCTGTTAAATGGCGCTGTCAGCACTGCTATTGGTGCCGTCGGTGTTGAGTAAAATCCAACAGTTGTTCTGTAAGTATGCGCCGACAGCGCTGCTTTTGGCGCCGTCGGCGCTGAGTATTTCTTCAAAAACGTCATTTTGACTTCAAATTTCATCCTTTTTGCTAAATTCGTCAACCCTAAACATAAAAATACCTTCTATTAAAGCGCAATATCACCAAAAATAAGTATAAAATATGGGTATAAAAATGCACATATTTTTGGTGTATCAAAATCCCTAAAGCTTACATGTTACTTGTCTTCAAGTAACTCCTCTACTATATATAAAAATTATGACTTATGGTAAAGAATTTAACTTCTATATCTACATATTTTATTATACTAAGCGTAATAACATGACTTAAGAAAAATTCAAAACAACTTCAGTTAATACTAAATGTATAAGAATATTCAACAGTCAAGTCCAAGAATTCTGAATCTCTATTCTTTTTAAAAAAATTGCAATTTTCCATATTAAAGTCACCTAGAATATCCATATGAAAAAGAACTTCATAAAACTTTACTAGTAAATAAACTAATACTCAAATAAAAGTTTAGAAAATATAGTCAAGTCTTCTTTCTTAAGTTTATTCAAGTGAAACCAATATTTAATTAGGCATCTCCTCAAGCTTCTCCTCACATCTCTCTTTTTTTTTTTTCTTTTCAAGATCATTTTCAATCCCTTTTCTTTTCTTTTTTTTTTCTTCTTTTTTTATGTGAGGATTACTATATCTAGATAGCCTTTACTGATTTTTAACTTTACTATCCTCCTCTTAAAGTTAAAACTTTTCACATTCCTTCACTTAACAAATTTATATTGGCTTAAAGATTTCATAAAGTTTAATTCTTTTCTTTTTACATGAATCTCTAAGATTTTTAATACTTCAAAAATACAAATTTCTTTTCTTAATATAGAAAAATATAGTCTTATTCTTTTATACCAAATATCTTAATATCTAAAATTAACCTTAATTATTGAAAATTTTTTACTTAAGCTTACTATATATTTAAAGACATAAATATATTTATCTAAAGTTAACCTCTAACACCAAATGACATGTTAAATTTAAAATTTTTGAAAATATAGTTAAGTGAGGACAAATAAAATTAAGTTTCTTTCTTTTAAAAATGAATTTTTCTTTCCCCAAAGACTTAAATTTTTAAAAGATTTAGCATGAAGAACTGGAAAAAAAAATAAAGGGTGAAAGAAAACATTAAATACGTAAAGAAAAGACTTACTTGTTGAAGGTTATGATTTTTTGAAACTTAATTGAAATATTGCAGGTGCTAATATGAAAAGCTACAAAACTTAAAACATTAAATTGCACATAATACATATAAAATATGTTGAGAAAGAATTAATTACAATACATTTAACAAAATACTAAAACTAATAACAGAACTAAACT
Source organism: Phalaenopsis hybrid cultivar (assembly GCA_002079205.1). Lineage (NCBI taxonomy): Eukaryota > Viridiplantae > Streptophyta > Magnoliopsida > Asparagales > Orchidaceae > Phalaenopsis > Phalaenopsis hybrid cultivar. Next base: position 187,456 of record JXCR01140170.1, on the reverse strand, counting down.
GAATTTCAAATTAAAAACAGTTTTACAATTCTTCAATTCACAACTTAATATCTAAAATAAAATAAAGTTTCGCAATCTAACAGCAAACAATCTCAACAATATAACAAAAACAAATAACAACATAACAAGGTACAATTAAACATTTAAATTAAAAGCAAAATCACTTATCATCATCTTCTTCTTCATCTACATCCAGATTCTATCGCTGATATGGAGTAAAAATAGGGTGAGTGGGAAACTGAACTGAATGATCACCCTTCATGTATCTCACCATTGCATCATCATAAGCAGCATCATATTCGAACTTTTGCCTTATTAAATCATCTGTGTAAGCATTTCTAGCATCCATGTTTTGCAATCTATGATCCATTCTTAAGATATCTCCCTACTGGATCATCATCTGGTCCAATAATTCTCGAAGAGTAGGGTCACTAGAAGTGGAAGGAATATCCTGGTCTTACTTCTGGATCTCCAATCAACATGAGATTCATAAGTCTTTAAGTTATGATACTCCAAAAATATATGCATCGGAAGGAATATCCTGGTCTTACTTCTGAATCTCCAATCAACATGAGATTCATAAGTCTTCAATTTATGATACTCCAAAAATATATGCATTTTTAGACTCATATTTTACACTCATTTTTGGTGATATTGCACTTTAATGGAAGGTATTTTTATGTTTTCTTGTAGGTTGTTGAATTTTAGGACCTGAAGCAAAAATGAAGAAAAAATGAAGCAAAAAGGAAGAAATTTGGATAAAAAATGAAGAAGTTGAAAATTTGTTCAGCTCCTACGACGTTAGAAGCAGCGCCGATAGTGTCGTTTGTCAGAGAGCAGCGAATTAAATTCATGAACATTGGCGTCGACAAAGCCAATGTCGATTCAGCCGCTGTTTCTAGAAGATTTGATGAATTTAGACGCTTTTTGAAGAGTTTTTGGAGGCACCTATTGGAGAACCAACTCTAGGCTTTATTTGGGGCCAAAATTGATCAGAAAAGCGACTCTTCCTAACATCTCATCACCGCAATTCAACCTTCCACGCATCACACATTCTTCCATTTTTCATTCCACAACCATTTAGTCCATTGTTCTTATAATTTAGAGTTTTGTGGTGAGATTAAGTGTGAAACCTTCTCTAAGAGTGTTGGAGAAGGAGAAAAGTGAGAGAATTCTTCTTCCCACATTTCCTAGAAGAGGCTACAAGGGATTTGATTTGAGAAAGAGTTTTAGATAAGTGTTGTTTGAGTGTTATATGAACTTTCTTTTATATATGAAATTTATGTTTTGTTGTATCTTTCTCATGAAGCCTGAGTAGTTTACTTTACCTTTCTCCCTACTCTGAGATATGGTGAAATTAAGAGATAATATATATGTGCCAATATTAAAATATAAAATAAATTGTGATAATTTTTTAACTCCAAACTTAATTTACTTTTCGATCTGGCCAATTGAATTGTTAAAACATGTTGTGAAACATATGATCCGGGAAATGGAATATGAGTTCTACAACAGAGTAAGGATCACATTTGATTCCATGAAGGAGAATTTCATTCATGGAATTAAGTGGAAATAAATAGGAAAATATACTTTGTTTGATGTAGAATTGGAGAATCTTTAGGGTGATAGACTAAAATCCCCAATTCGGTCTTTGTGTTTAAAAACTAAAGTGAGAGTTAGCCTTTAGGTAAAGGGAAGTGGGAGCTCTGAAGTGGGAGCCAACATCCTCCTAGCCTAGCCATGTATGTTAGCAGGTCCAATAAGTTTTAGAGGCTCAATCCTCTCTTCATCCGGTCTAAAATCAACTCATGCCTATTCACAGAGTGTAAAAATAAGTGTTGGGTGTGCCAAACCACTAATGTTCTCTCTTAAAGCAATAGATCGAGTGTTCATATAAATAACAGAGCCTACATTTATTCTCATCACTTGCTAAATAGAGAAGTTCAGAATGGCTCTATCCTTGGTAACCTCACTATGATGAATTATCGGTATCATTCTTCTAGAAATAAAATAGTGTCAGACCTTAGATACTACATTAAGCATAAAAAGAGGAAAGTTTACCTTAACATCATTCATGACTTTCCAAGTTCCTCTTCCATCAATAAGAAAAGAAATAACCTCATCCAAGGCCTCATTTGTAGTAGAAAATGATTTATACTGGCAACTATAAACATCTTCCAATTGATAAAACTCATTAATTTTTCTTGGAGAAAACTCCACCATTTTCCAAGAACAAAAACAAAATTATCAGAAGCCTCCATAAAATTGGCGTAGAATTCCATCCCTACATCTGGATTTTAGTTTTCCTAGAAATAATCTCAATCTTGTATTATATAATAAAACTTCTTGTCCAGGTTCAAACTTCTTCTTAACAGTCTTTCGATCATGCCATATTTTCATTTTCTCCTTATAGATTTTGGCATTATCATATGCTTCATTTCTAATCTCCTCAAGTTCATTGAGTTGTAATAATCTTTTCTCACTAGCATCTTCTAGATTAAAATTAAATTCTTTAATAGCCCAAAATGCTTTATGCTCCATTTCTATGGGTAAGTAACATGTTTTTCCAAAAATAAGTCAATATGGGGACATTCTTATAGGAGTCTTATAAGCAGTTCTGTATGCCCATAATGTAGTATCTAATCTAGCAAACCAATCCATTTTATTGAGATTTACAGCTTTTTCTAAAATTCATTTGATTTCACGATTTGATATCTCTGCTAGACCGCTAGTCTGAGGATGATAAACAGTAGAGAATCTATGCAAAATATCATATTTCTTAACCAATTTTTCGATTCTCTTATTCCTAAAATGAGATCCTCCATCAGTAATAATTACTTTCGACATTCCATATCTTGTAAGAATATTTTTAATTAAAAATTTAGAAACACTATGAGCATGACATCTGGGTACAACAATAACTTCAATCCATTTGGACATATAATCAACAACAAGTAATAAATATAAATTTCTAAATGAAGCCATAAATGGTTCCATAAAATATAATATCCACACATTAAAAATTTCAACTTCTAATGTGTAATTTAGAGACATTTCATTTCTTCTAGAAAATTTTCCTACTCGTTGACATCAATCACATGTTTTAATATATTCATTAATGTCTCTAAAAAGAGTAGGCCAATAAAATTTAGCTTGCAAAATCTTATATGTCGTTTTATTTGTTTCAAAATGTCCTTCAAATTTAGAATCATGACATCTTTGAATCATCTGTTGAGTTTCCTCATAAGGCACACATCTCCTAATAATTAAGATTTTTACATTGTTTATATAAATATGGTTCATCCCAAAAATAGAATTTTGAATCATATATAAATTTTATACATTGTTTATATAAATATGAGTCATCCCAAAAATAGAATTTTGAATCATATATAAATTTCTTTAGTTGTGAATTTTTAATATCAGGTGGTAAGATATCACTTACAATATAATTTACTATATCAACATACCACAGTACATTCATTTCAACATTACTTTATAATTGTTCATCAGGGAAATTTTCTAAGATTTCATTTGCAAAATTAGTTAATATTTCTCATTCTAGTATAAACAAATGATCAGTTATTTGATTATCATTTCTCTTTCGCTTAACTATGGTAAAATCAAACTCTTGCAATAGAAAAACCATCTAATTAATCTTGGGTTTAACATCCTTCTTTTGCATCAAGTATTTAATAGCAGAATGATCTGTATGCACTATACATTTTGTTCAAATTAAATAATCTCTAAATTTATCAAAGGCATAAATAATAGCTAGTAACTCTCTTTAAGTAGTAGTGTAGTTAATTTAAACATCATTTAGATTTTTACTAGCATAATATATTACTTTAAAAACTTTATTGTGCCTTTGTCCTAAAACAACCCCAATAACATAATCACTAGCATCGCACATTATTTCAAATGGTTTTTCCCAATCAGGTGGAACTATTATAGGTGTAGTGCTTAATTTTTCTTTCAATAATTCAAATGCTTTTATGCATTCCTTGTTAAAATCAAATTTCGTATCTTTTTCTAAAGGTTGGCATAATGACTTAGTTATTTTTGAAAAAATTTTTATGCAGTGCCTGTAGAAACCATCATATCCTAGAAAACTTCTTACCCCTTTAACATGTGTAGGAGATGGTAATTTTTCAATAGCTTAATTTTTTGGAGGATCTACTTCCATGCCATTTTCAAAAATTTTATGCCTAAGCACAATACCTCCTGCAACTATAAATTGACATTTTTTCTAATTTAGCACTAGGATGATTCTTTCACATAATTCTAAAACTTTTTCTAAATTATTTAAACATAATTCAAATGAAGTTTCGAATATAGAAAAATCATCCATAAACACTCCCATTCCATGTTCAATAAAATTGCTAAAAATTGACATCATACATCTTTGAAATGTTGCAGATGCATTGCATAGTTCAAAAGACATTCTACGAAAAGCAAATGTTCCATATGGGCTTGTAAATATTATTTTCTCTTGATTAGAGCAATTAGAATTTGGTGATAACCAGTATATCCATCTAAAAAGCAATAATATGTATTTCTAGCCAATCTATCCAACATTTGGTCTAGAAAGGGTAAAGGGAAGTGATCTTTTCTGGTGGTCATATTTAATTTTATATAGTCAATATAAATTCACCAACCAGTAACTTATCTTATTGGAATTAATTCATTTCTCTCGTTCTCTTTAACGGTCACTCCTCCTTTCTTCAGAACACAGTGAATTAGACTTACCCAATAATTGTCTGAAATAGGATATATAATTCCAGCATCTAGTCATTTTAAAATTTCATTTTTAACAACTTCTTTCATTATTGGGTTTAATCTCCTCTGAGGATCAGCTTTAGGTTTTTATTGTTTCTCTAATAGAATTCTGTGCATACAAATAGAAGGACTAATTCATTTAATATCTGCTAAAGTCCATCCAAAAGCCTTTTTATATCTTTTCAATATTTTTATTTATTTTTATTCTTGAATTTCAGTTAACTCAGAAGATACAATAACAGGAAATATAGATGACTGTCCTAAAAATACATATTTTAAATGGGCAGGTAATATCTTCAGTTCAAGTTCAGGTGGTTTAATACTTGAAGGGATAAGATTTTTTCTATCATTTTTCAACAAGTCTAAAGTTTAAAATTTGTCATGAATATAATTCAAATCCTCTTCTTTTATTTCGTCCTTATTTTCAAGAAAATCTCCATGCTTTAATTTGTCTTCAAACTCATTCTTAAATTTCCCATTACTCAGATAATCAATTACTTCCATCTGAAACATTCATTGTCTTTTTCTATTAGATGATATTCCATATCTTTTGCTTTATTAAATGTTACTTCTTGATCATTAACTCTCATTATTAATTCTCCTTTTTACACATCTATCACAGCTCTCTAAATGTTACTTCTTGATCATTAACTCTCATTATTAATTCTTTTTTGTGACATCTATCACAACTCTCCCTGTTGCAAGAAATGGTCTCCCCAAAATAATAGGAATCTCTTTGTCTTCCTCCATATCCAATACCATAAAGTCTACAGGGAAAATACATTTATCCTCTTTTACTAATGCATCTTCTATAACTCCTTTCAGATAAGTTATTGATCAATCAGATAACTGAAGAGTTACAGTATTAGGGAAAATTTCTCTCAAATCTAAATGTTTAAAAATCGATAGAGGCATAAGATTGATACTTCTTCCTAAATCACATAAAGCTTTTCCAAAAAACTTTTCACCAATGACACAAGGTATAGTAAAACTACCAAGATCTTTTAATTTTTTAGGAAGCTTTTTCTGAATAATAGCACTACACTCTTCACTAAGTACAACAGTCTCATGATCTGTAAACTTCATTTTTTTTTTAGTATATCCTTCATAAATTTCACTTAACTTGACATTTGTTCCAAAGCTTCAACAAAAGGAATGTTTATCAAGGATTTCCAAAAATTTTGTAAATTTTTTATCTTTATTCTTCTGCTTCAGTCTTTGAGGAAACAGAGGTAATGATTTTTCTGAAGGACCTTGTGCTTGTTCATTTTCATTTTAGTCACTTTCCATTTCTTCCTTCTCTTTATCAACTTCAGTTTCTCTTTGGATCTTTTTTTTAACTTCTTTTCCACTTTGTAATTGAATAGCTTTAATTTGCTCCTTATTTTAATCTTTTGGATTAATTTCCACAGTACTTGGAAGAATTCCAGAAGGTCTACTACTAAGTGCAGTAGCAATATGTCCTAATTGATTTTCAATATTTCTAATATCAACCCCTTAATTATGTATTTGATTTCCCATGCTCAACATTACTTTTTCCATTATCAACTTCTTTTCCTTAACTTGTGGATTAGGGTTAGAGTTAAATCTAGGAGGATAATAAGGTCAAACATTAGGATTTCGTTGGTTGTTCAAATTTCCAGAGGGATTCACCGAATTGTTATAATTATTCCAACTAAAATTAGGGTGATTTTTCCATTCAGGGTTATAATAAGTATAATAGGGATTGTTATTTTGATTATTTATAGCATTTAAAGTTTCATAAAATGGTTGAGTATCAATTATCTGCCATAGTGGATTTTCCTCTAATACTAAGGGTATTTGAGAATAGTTTACTCCAATTTGATCAATCTTTTTTGAAATAGCAGAAATTTGAGATGCTAAAATAAACATTGCATCAGACTCATGAATATTAGCTACTCTCTTAAGATTTACCCTTTCAGAGGGCCATTGAAAATTTTTAGTAGTCATTTCTTCGATTAAAGAGTATGCTTCATCAAAAGGTTTGGACATTAGTGATCCACATGTAGCAGCATCTATAATAGATCTAAGTGATCCCACTAATCTATTATAAAATATTTGAATTATAACCAATCTGGTAAAGCATGGTGTGGACATTTTCTAAGAAGATCTTTAAATCTTTCCCAGGCTTCATATATTAATTCTCTTTCAAACTGACAAAAAGATATAATGTCATTTCTAAGCTTAGCAGTTTTCGAGGGTGGAAAATATTTAGCCAAGCATTTTTGTGATAGTTCTCCCAAAGTTCTAATAGATCTAGGTGCTAATGAATTTAACCAAGCTTTAGCTTTATCCTTTAATGAAAAAGGAAAAATTCTAAGCCAAACATCATCATTAGACACTCCGTCAGATTTAAAAATTGCACAATTTTAAAGAAAACTAACAAGATGTAAGTTAGGATCTTCAGTAGGTGTTCCTCCAAATTGATTTTTATTTTTATTTTAATTTAAAAATAGAATATTAATAGCTAGCTTATATATATTTCCAGCTTCCCTGTGTGATCGATATCTAGGACTCCATTAGAGCCTTATATTACTTGAACGATACGTATACTTGCATTATATGTAGAAGGGAATTCGGAGTTTAAAAGAAGTTTTAAAGATAAATTATTTTCATTAAAGTTAAATTATTGTTTGGGTTACATTGTATATTTATTATTAATTTAATCTCAAGTTTCCACGGATCACCACCTCATTAAGCTATTAATGACAAGAGGCCAAGCCACTATGAAATATCCTTAAGATCCTTTTTAACCCACTTCATGAAACACCCAAACCTCATGCTTATAGAAAATCACTTGGATAGAGGCCTCACCATGATGATTAAGTTGAATCATCTAATTTCCCTCAGCATCCAAACCATCTTTAGTGAGTGAACCCAGCCCCAAACCATGACTTGACCCAATTTGACCCAAAATGACCCTTCCCCCATTCCTCTTTAATTCAAGAACTTTACACATGGCCAACCCCAATTGACTTCACCAAACCCAAGCCCTGACCTCCCTGAGCCAGATGGTGACCACTCCCTGGCCGCCGGAAATTCCAAATCCTAAAGCTTCCCCTTAGTTAAAACCTAAAATTAAACCCATCCAAGCTGCCTCATCTCAATTGGAGTTTTGCACACTTCTGCCCTCCACCTAAGCAACTTATGGCACCCACCAATTGCCCCTGATGGCCTCTACTTCCCCCTCTATTTAAACTTACCCTCCACGGCTAAGGGAAGAGAGCTTGAAATTCCTTTGGGAGACTCTACTAAATTGATCTCAGAGCTTCTTCAAGACCCACTAAGTTCAATCCAACCATCCTCAACCCATAAACCCACTGTGTGAGCTCAATTTTGGAGCTCAAAATTAAGCGAGAAATAGGACATCCCCTTATACTCCACCAAAGTCAAATTAATTGCACTCACACAATCCCTTGAGTGAGAGAAAAAGATCCTTCACAAAACCCCATCACCAGACCACCCTAGGGTGGACTTTGATCGAACCCCTAAATAGGCCTTGGTCCAAATCATACATGGGCATTTCACCATGGCTTGAGGCTTCATCTAGGAGCTCTTTGGACTCAAGGCCAGCTTTTTGAAGCACCCAATTGAGGCCACACCTCTTGGGCAAAGGTATTGAACTCTCCCCTTAAATCAAGCTTCATTTAATTCTCCATGCTCATACACTTGAGTTAAGACTTGATCAACCATATGGATATGTTTTCCTAGTCAAGATGAGTCGATAGGAACAAACCTCACTTAATTTGGTTAAGTATCGACAGAGATATTAAGGTTTGAAGGTGGACGGCTCTCGGATTGAACCAATTGGGGACAATGATGGAGGACCGTGCGATCGAGCGTGTATCAAATGGAGGGCTATGATTGCACCGGACAGATGGATGGTTCGAAAAGGCGGGCTGACTCAGAAGGCGGTTCCCAATCCCACGACGACACATGTCTGTTCGACGCGTTTGAGAATCCAGTCAGCGCCGCGTCACTTACGTAGAAAAATATGATTTTTTTTATTTAATAGGCACAATTTCAAAAATGCATATTTTTTTGTAGAAAAATCACAAAAATAAAATAAAAATACACTCTGGCTCAGTAAACAGAGAAGAACAATATAGAATGGTTTTATATTTTTTTGATGCATGAATTATTTTTAATTAGTTAAATATTATTTTTCTTATTTGAATTCTAAATTTTCCTAGACATTTGACCATGGCGTGGGACCATGGTGCTTTTGATATATTTATTGTTATGTATCTCCCTTGATTTTTCCAAGGTTAAGGGGCATCTTTAACTAGAGATATCTCAACACAAAAATGCAAAACATGTTTTGGTAAGTTCACTATGGTCAGAGGATCCTAGAAAAAATAAAACTTGGTTTAAATCTTAAGGATAGAGGTTTTGTTTTGGTTGAGTTATTAAATTTTCATTGAAAATCCCTATTTTTGCATTATAAATAATTAAGAAATTAAATAAATTCTGAAAAATCACATTTTATCCTTTGATATTCTAATTAACCCATGAGTGGGGTAACGTAGAATTTTCAAGTCATTTGAGTTTAATTTAATGAATTATACAGTATTAGGGTCTTAGGGACAAAATGGGCAATTTTGAAATTTAAGGCTTAATTAATATTTAGGCTTAATCAAAGAGTTAAATAGGCAACAAATAATCCTAATTGATATGTTTTGATGATTGGAATATGAAAGGGATAAATGGTAGTAACCAACCTCACTTTGGTCTTGTAAAGGATAAATTTGTAATTTTCTTAAAATTGATGAAATTTGGAAGAATATTTAAATAAAAAAAATATTATGGCGAGGGGTTTGATTTTTGGAAGATCATAACTCACTAATTTTAAGCCTCAATTAATGGTTTTTTAGATGGTTTATGATTCATGATAAAGATTAAAGATATAAACATTTAAAACCTTTTTCTAAAATTACAGATCTATCCATTAATTTTTAAGGGCTTAATAGTGAACTAGGCTTAATCAAATTTTTTTTTAATGAGATTTAGAAAATGACCTATAACTAATTTAAAACTATTTAAAACACTACAAGCCCATCTTTAAAATTAAAATGCTAAGTTTATTAATTAGACCAAATTGCCCCTAAGGGCCTTTACCTATATAATTTATAAATAAAATATCAAGTGATAATTATTACCCCATCCTTAGGGTTAGTTAGAACATCAGTTCAGTGAGCATAAGGGTATGATAGGGAGGAGTTATTAAGCAACATAACGAATTTGAACAAACTCGGGACCTTTCAAGGGATTGTGAGATGCCTGAAGCCTGATTCCTAGACCCTTCTCATACTCTTTTGGATATCTTGAAGTATGATTAAACTCATTATGCCTTGCTTAAGAAATCATTTATACATTTAAATGAATAGGAACCATTAAGATATGACATAGAATCTGGTTTATACACCTTAAACTTGTACTTCATACTTTTTCTATAAGCATGTTTTAATTCTTGCAAAACTATATATTTGCTTGCAAGTACTGAACTTTGAGGTGGAGGAATGAGAAGACTCGACGGATACACTTTTATAGTTTACAGTACCTTCTTTTCTTGCACTTTATTTACTGTACTTTTCCTACTCACGAACTTGCATGTTAAACAACGATGTCACCCTACATGTCAAAACTAAAACTTTTATGATAGCCACAAAACTGAAACCAAAATAAAAATTTTAAAAATTAAACAAGATAAAATGCACCGCCAAAACATTCAAAATATAGGACAACTCAAAATTTAATCACAAACATCACAAAATGACAATTGCAACTAAATTAAAACGTCTCTATCGGATGATCAGGAATCCCTCAGAGGAGGTAACCTATGGTTGTTAACGAGACTTCCCATGGTCTAACTGAAAGTATAATACTCATTGAGTTGAGTTTAGTAAATTCATTTGGACTAAGTGAATCTGAAAGAAAATAGTAGTGTCGGAATGAGGGAACCGTAGGATCCTAACCCATGTCGCTCTAATTAACTTTAATATTCCCCATAACATTTAAATAACCATGACCATTGGGAATATTTGATTTGACATCATGATTTGACACATTAGAAAAATTAAACCCGCCACGACGAGGACCTTGGAGCTAGCATTGTGGGCACCACGACAATTTTCAACAACAAAACATGTCTACACCAGCTAAACCATTCCTTAGAATTAAACAACAAATCCGTAGGACTTTGTGGTTATTTGCTTATGCGACATAAATCCTCAATTTATCTTTAGGACTTTGTATGGTTCTGCTATACAATATAAGCCCTAACTAGCCTTAGGATTACGAGTTTGTCGTTCGTCACAACCTAAATCCTAACATCTTCCAAGTTATTTGTGTAATCGTTTTACACGAATATAGCCCTAATTAATATAATTTATTGGATGAAACATTAAATAATTTCTCTCTAAAATTGAAGCCAAATAGCAGGATATTTTTGGGAAGTCAGCGAGGTTCTCCTCATGATCTGTGACATCCCTTAGTCTCTCTTCCTTTGTATTCCATAAAATATTTCAAGTTTGAGTCATTCCATTTTCACACCTCTTTGTCTTATTTCCTTGAAAAGTCCTTGTCCTTTGAATTCATTGAAGATAATGTCCCCTGATTTTTATAGAGAGTTTTCTTAGGTGACTTCTGTTATCTAAGATGTAAATAACTTTAGGGGCTTGCCCTTATAGGAAGCATTTTTGAACCTAGCTTAAAATAAAACCTATTTAATTTTTTATATTAAATAGAGGAGCTCGTTGGCTTATAATAAATATGGTTTCGCAGACTTAACAGATGTCATACAATTTTTAGTTTCTTTAATCAAGCATTACCAGTAAGTAGTGTGTTTATCCTTCGGGATGAATACATTATTTATGGTATTAGGCTTGTTTATTTAAACTTCTGGGGATATGAGATTGATCTAGTCTTGTATTTTTAAAAATCTAAAATAGTATTTTTTTCTAAATTACATATTAAATTAAATTAAAATGGGGGTTGGGATATCCATCCTGGCAACCAAAAATTCCCCCCAACCACCTTTTTAGTGCCGACAAAATTTAATGCCTATTTTTAATGATATTGCACTTTAATGAAAGGTATTTTTGATATTTTTGGTTGTAGGTACACTAAATGGAGAAAATAGAGCAAATGGAACAAAAATGGAGCAAATTGGAGTTAAATGAAGCAAAAAGGCCAATGTTGATCTGATGGCTAAGTGCCAGAATCTGGCGCCTAGGTGCCAAAGATGGTTATCTAGAGATTCATTGAATTTGGAAAAATTTTGAGCAGGTTCTTGAAGACCTCTTGGGAGTTTTGAGAGCTCTATTTAAAGAGACTTCTGGAGATTCAAAGAAGAGACTTCTGGAGGAGGAAAAATGTAGTATTTTGTAGAGAAGTGGATTCTTCCTAGAGAGGAGAAAGTCTTGGGGGCTCGCTTGATTTAGAGGAGAAGAGGAGAAGTGAGAGGTATATTATTCACTATAGATTCTAAGTAATTTTGGAGTGGAATTTTAAGGAGTATGAATGATTCAAAGGAACTTGAAGGATTGCTTGGGAAGGAATTTAAGATAAGTTGTCTACTTTGTTTATTTTATTTTGTCTTGTCTTGTAAGCTTTTATTTTTCTATAAATCCATGTGTTATTGTTTCTTCCCCATGAGATCTGAGTAGTTTCCTTTGTCTTTCTCTTTGCAACGAGGAATAATTATGTGTAGGAATGTAGTTTAGTAGAAGTGTTTTTAAAATTCCATAAATTGTGATGATTCAAACTATATTCTTAATTTACTTATCAATCCGATCAATTGATTTATTAAAATTTGTTGGAAAATGTAGTGACCCAAAATGGGCTATGTTCCAACATAGTAAGAATCACATTTAGCCTCATGGATGAGAATGTAGTCCTTGAGGTTAAGTGCAAATAAAAAAAGAAATGAGTTTTGATGGGCATAAAATTGGAGATTTTAGGGTGATAGACTAAAATCCTCAATTTGGTCCAAATGTTTATAAAATAAAGCAAGATGTTAGCCCTCAAGTGAGGGGAAGTGGGAACTCTAGAGTGAGAGCTAGTATCTTCCCAGCCAAACCACGGGTTTAGGGGCCAAACTCTAAATTAACCAATGTTCTTGACGCACTTGACAGAGGGTAAAGAATAGAATTGCTCCTATTTGGCACAATACCTTAATTATATTTAAAAGTACTTTTTCTACATTAATTATAAACTCATTACAAAGGAAAGGATGTTTTATACAAATTTGAAATCTTCATACATTATTAGTTTAGAGTGGCGGTAACTTTACATTTTAAAAACTTTTTAGATTGTCTTTCATTTACATTTTGCATTTACTTAACATAATTAGCATTCCTTTAATTCTATAGGATTATACATAACACAAAAACTTGTGATCATTTCCTTTAAGTTTTCTACAATTAAAAGTATGTTTTATTAAAGTCAATTTAACCAATAACTTTCAACCAACCTTTAAACTAAACATCAAATATACTCAAATCAAACATTCAACTCAAACCCTTCAACTAAACCATTTAACTCAATCTAACCTTCAACTTAAACCCTTCAACTCCAATTAAACTATTCAAATCAAATCAACTAAAATAAAGTTATTCAAATTAGATCAACTCAAGTCAAGCTTTTCAAACCTAATCAATCAAATCCTACATTTCAAATCAAATCTCACTCTTTTAATAATTTTATAATTCTAATGCTTAGGGTACACCTTCTTCCCATAGTTGGTTACATTTTCTAGGAATTTTTATGATATATCATCATTGCATTGAAAGTCCCAATCTTTGAAGCCGAAGGAAATCTTTTTAAACTTTAAAAAACCATCATTTAAAAATCTCTTTAATTTCCAAATCTTTTCATTTGAAAACATAAACCTTAAAATCTTGCCTGATAGAAGTTAATATTTTTATCAAGAGCTCTCTTAGAATTCCACCACTCTTGTGATATAATTAACTATGATGGTTTGCCTTTGTAGGGATACTAGATCCCAAAAAAACAAAAATCGTATCTTACACTCTTAAGGTCAGGAAAATATTTGGGTTAATACAAGGCCATAAATCATAAAGATTTTCTTCATCTGAATGATTAGATTTGTTTTAAAAAAATGTTTTTATCTCTCATGATAGTATATTATTCTTTAAATGATGCATTCAACCACTAATATAGAAATCTTTTATGATCCTTGATGGACGTATCAACATCAGAAAAAAAATCTTCCACCATTGTCTACCCTATAAATGCTAATGCCTAAATGCCATACATTGATAAGAACTCATAATAATATAAAATAATGAAAATTTTTTATTTTCATAAAATAAGAAGAAAAACCTAATTCAAATCTAATAACTGATTAGATGCTTATTGAAATTCCCAAATTACTAAGTATGCATTCAATGTTGCATATGTAACATATAGGATCCTTCAAATGATTTTAAAGACTAAATTAAAAATAATCCCTCATTGAGCACGCAATAAGTATTGTGGTAGGACCCTCTTAAATCATGCCTTAATTTTGTGATGTTTTACTCTATCATGATATTGTCGATATTGTGATATACTATATTTATTTGATGATTTTTAGTATTGTCAAATTTTATGTTCTCTAATTTTCTTTTGTAGATACTTAATGTTTGTACCCAAAGAAACAATTAAAAAGTTAGAGCTTACGAATGCCCTAAAATGTACTAATGAAGATTATTGTTAAAATGTAATGTATAGAAAAATCATATACACTAAATGTAATGTATAGAAAAATCATATACACTAGATTTTTACACTAGGAAGATCNATGTTCTCTAATTTTCTTTTGTAGATACTTAATGTTTGTACCCAAAGAAACAATTAAAAAGTTAGAGCTTACAGATGCCCTAAAATGTACTAATTATGTACTGTATAGAAAAATCATATACACTAGATTTTTAAACTAGGAAGATCATGCCGATCAGGTAAATTTAAAGTAAACCACAGAGGAGAAAGATAAACTTAAACCACAAAATGAATTATATATTATCTTATTATTGAACTCTTGATACATGATTCATGATCATTAAATTATTTTTTTAATGTTGGTCTAGCATTATATATATTTTTTATATTTTTTGTTTTCATTTTAAGCAGATACAATTATAGTCATGGAAATCAAGTGACTATGTGAAATGCTTGTTATTTCTTGTTTAATTTTCAATGCAATTTATAATTTTTTCATTCATTCATTGCAGCGTGATTAGCATAGATTAATTTGTTAGGTCTTGATAAAGTAAATTTTCAATCCCTTAATATCTATGAACTTTAGGGCCTAATTTTCTTTAAAAAGTTACATAAACATCCTTTCTCTATACTTGTTATTTTAAAATAATAAAAACTAACATCGTTTTTATAATAGTGGAAATAAGATAAGTGGCATTCACAAAAGAAGAGATCATTGAGAATATTCCAAGGTTGTTGAATTGATAAGTTTTCATGTAATGACAATGGACGATGTTGAATTTTACCAAAAAGTTAATATGAATGATTATGTGAAACCTCAAGAACAGGAAATTCTGAAAGATGTTAGGGTTAGTTGGGAGAATTGCTCTTTTCCATTTTATAGTGGTTTATGTTGGTTGATCTAGACCTACTAGATTGGAATTATGGAATAAATTGATTGAGCTTAGTTTTATTATTACTGAACTATGGCCTGTTAGATGTGATTTCAATAAGATTACTTCGGCAAGAGAGACGAAAGGGGTCATCCCTCTAATTTAAATTTGGGTGTTGATTTTTCTGATGCTCTTTTTGATGCTAGTCTTTTTGACTTGGGTTATTTAGGCAATCATTTTACTTGGTCTAGAGGTATTGTCTTTGAAAGGCTTGATAGTTTTTTTCTAATAGCTGGTGGGTGGACTATTTCCCTGTTACTAAAGACTATCTTTTAACTTGTAATGGTTATGATCATGCTCCCCTTAGCTCTCCTACTTCGTGTTAAGATTATTGAAACTTTTAAATTATGGGATTTTTAAAAATTTGGATTTTGCATCCTCTTTTCAAACAATTTGTGATGATAATTGGAAAGTTGAGGGTGTTGGTAATGCTAGGTACAAACTTTGGATACTGCATAAGAATTTGGCTTCTAATTTGAAAAAGTGGAATTGGGAGGTATTTGGTAACCTTCATGTTGTATTTTACAAAGCTAAAAATAATGTGAGAAAGTTGGAAGTAGATTTTAGTAATGGTGAGGTTGATCTTGGCCTTCTTTTGAATGCTCAGAATGACTGATAATGTTATTGTTATGGAGGAATACTTTTTTAGTCAAAAGGTTGTGTGGTATCTTATGATTGATGGTGATCAGATACCTCTTATTTTCGTTCTTTTATTAAAAAAAAAGAAAGATGAGTAATGTGATCAACAAAGTTAAACAAGGGAATGGGAGTGATATCCATAACAATGAGCAAATTGAAGAAGAAGGTACACAATTTGTCTATAATCTTCTTAACAGTGATAATACTGTGTTGGACATGATTAATGATGTTATCCTTGTGTAAAATCAAAATTATATTAGTAATA
Source organism: Phalaenopsis hybrid cultivar (assembly GCA_002079205.1). Classification (NCBI taxonomy): domain Eukaryota; kingdom Viridiplantae; phylum Streptophyta; class Magnoliopsida; order Asparagales; family Orchidaceae; genus Phalaenopsis; species Phalaenopsis hybrid cultivar. The sequence continues at coordinate 171,097 of JXCR01140170.1, read as the reverse complement.
TTAACTTAGATGTTGTTTCTAATAATGATGAAATTAAAGCTTCTCTTGATGGCATTGCGGTTTTTCAGTTGTTTTCTTTAAAAACTTTTGGAATGTGGTGAAAGTCGAGGTTATTGCTGGTATTCAAGAATTCTTTAATGGTATGGATTTATCTTGATATTTCAAATATGCTAATATTATGTTAATCCCTAAAATAAAGGTGTTGTTGGGATTCTTATAGACTTATTAGCTTGAATACAATGGTTTCTCAAAGGATCTCTAAGATAATTGTGAGTAGATTCAACCTCATCTTGATAAGATTATCTATAAGCATCAATCTACTTTTGTTAAAGGTAGATGTATTTCTGATTGCTCAGGAATTGATTCTAGATATTGAGAAGAAAGATAAAAGCAATAATGTGATTTTTAAGATGGATAATAAAAAAAACTTATGATACAATCAAATGGGAGTTTATTATGGATGTGATGAAATCAATTGGTTTCAATATGAACTCATTCAATATTATTAGAAGGAATTTGGAGAAAAAATTTTACTCTATCTTGTTAAATGGTAATAGATATGGATTTTTTAAAGCTGCCAGGTGCTTGAAATATGGAGATCCTTATCACCTACACTCTTTATAATTGTTTTAATTATCTCTTAATAAGTTTAAACTTTTTTATTGATAAGTATCCTATTATGAAATTTGATGATAAACTTAATTACATGATTACTCACTGGCTTATGTTGATGATTTGGTGATTTTTACTAATGCTAATAAAAGATCCATTAAATGACTTTCGATAGTTTTTGAGCATTTCTAAGAGACTTCTGGGCTCAATTTCAATGTTGTGAAATGTAATTTTTATTGTGCCACAGTTGTCTTTTCCAATAGGAAGAATTGGACACAGGATTTTTACGAATTGTTCTAAAAGTGAACTTCTTATGACTTATTTAGGTTGTTTAATGTATAAAGGTAAGAAAAGGAAAAAAAAGAATCATTTGTTTGTGAATCTGATTGATAAGGTCAATAAACGAATTATGTCTTGGGAAAATGATTTTTTTTTTCCTTTGGGAGTAAAATTACTTTATTGAAAAGCATTCTTACTTCTATTTTTCTTTATATAATGCAAATTATGAAGGTTCATGTTGGTATTTGAAAAAGGTTGGAAAATATGTTTAATAAATTACATTGGGCTGGTAAGGAGCATAAAATTCATTAAGAAAATGTGGTCTAAAGTCTATAAATTGATTAAGGCTTGTTGTTTGGGTTTTAGAAGTTTTAAATACATTATGAGAATCAATTTTATGAAGCTTTGGGTGTGAATTTGTTCTGGTAATTCTCTTTGGGCTTCTACGATGAAGGCTAAATATTGTGCTAATATTCATTCTCTTGTTATTACTTTTAATTTAAATGATTCAATTGTTTGTAAAGAAATGCTTAAAGTTTCTAGAGATACTGAGGATTTGTTATGTTTGGTATTGGTGAGGAGAAGTGTAGCATTTGGTATGATGACTGGATGTGGAATGGTGCCCTTGCTAATTCTTATGGTGGCCTTTTTTATATTAATTTTGTTGTTGTTGGTTGGAGCGATTTCTATTAGGATGTTGGGATGTTGGAGAATATGATAAGTCATGATGATGCTTATTCTATTTCCAATATTCCCATTCAAATTGGGTCGCTTGATAAAGTAAAGATTAAAGGTTTGGTGGGTGATTCCATCTCTAAAACTTCTGCTAATTCTTTTATTATTGTTCAAGGACAAGATCTTAGCTGGGTTTGTAATTCTTGGATCAAACCATCTCAATCTTTTTTTAGTTGGAGATTGTTGCATAATATCATTCCAACTGATGATATTCTAAAGCTCAAAGGGCTGAAGATTCCTTCTTGTTGTTTGCTTTGCAAGGAAGATGATGAAACTATAGATCATATTTTTATCAATTGCAATTATTCTAAAGTTGTTTGGAATCTTTTTTATAACTTCTTTGACAAGAACACTGGTGGAAGATCCTTCAATTCAACTATGGGTAGTATCCATGATTGGAACAAATTGGGTGATACAATTTTTGAAGCTATTCCTTTGATTGTGTTCTGGTTTCTTTGGATGACTAGAAATGAGGTGAAGCATAAAGAGACTATGATTGAGAGTACTTTAACTTTTAAAAGGATTATCAATTTCATTGCTAAAAATTTTAAATATGCAAAGTTTAAAAAGTCAATTAGTTGTAATTTGATGATGAAGTACAGGAAGTTAAATCTACCCGTGCCTTCAAATTTAAGATCGAAGGTTAATTTGGTGAAATGGAGTAAGCCGATGAAAGGTGTTATCGAAATAAATGTGGATGTTAGTTGTAATAATAATAATGTTGGTATTTATGAAATTTGTAGAAAAAATCAGGGCATTTGTCTGGCTTGGTTTGCGGCACCTTCCTTGTTTATGATTTTGTTGCTAAAGCCGATGCTATTTTGAAAGCTTTAATTGTGGCTAAAATATGTAGTTCGAATCATATACAATTTGAGATGGTTTCTCTGTTACTTTGGAAATGTTGTTCCTTGAAAATGGATATCCATTGACCATAATGTTACATATGAAAAAGATTTTTTCTTTTAGTATTGTTTTGTAAGTTACTTGTTCCTATATTCAAACAGAAGGCAAGCAATCTACGGATTGGGCAGCTAAGTTGAGTCGTTCTTCTCAATGTATTTGTATTTCTAAAGATTTACTTGTTAAACTCTCTATTCTTCTACATGGTGATTTGTTGGATGCTCCTTTTATTAGAGGAGTTCCTGGAGTTTTGTGATGTCGTGCGAGTAGTATAATGCAGTTGAGGGTCTATAGGTTTTACTTTTGTGTGATTTGTATATTGGTGTAGTTAGAACCCGTTCTTTTTTGTAATATTTTGTTGTTTTTAATAAACTTCCCTTTGGGGTTGTATAAAAATGCAACATGTGAAAGTTAAGAATATTTAAATGAGATTTACAAATTAAATTCACAAAAAGAGTATGAGTGAATGAACAAAAAAATAAATAAAGTATATTTACCTACTGAAAATGTGGTCTTATGCAATCCTAAAGCCTAGATCATATAAAATAACAAGTGTAGAAAATGATTAAACTGAATAATAATTTAGTTATGAATTTTTTTACCTATCCTGAAAAGTGAATAGATTTTTTTTAATAACATTTCGCCTTTTATATGTACTATTTTCTAATCTACTAATACATTTGCAAAAAGTTGCAATCATTTAAGCCTCCTCCTGAAATGATATATCTCTTGCAAGCCTCCTGTTGAAATAATGAGATTTAGAAAGTATTTTTACTTTTCATTTATGTTTATTACTTAATTTTCAATTTGTCATTAGACATGGCTAAATAGAATATAAATTATAAGAAAATTTACTTACTAACACTCAATTGCACCATTCGCTCCAAATTTGTTTTCGTCATCTGACCATTGATTAGAGACTGGCATGTCGTCTTCTGCTTCAAATAATTTTTTCATATGTTTCTGATAAAGTTCTTGCATTCTTTGTTTGATTTGATCCGGAGATTCTCGAGGATATTTCCTTTTAATTTGATCATGAATTTTCTTAAGTGAAAATTCTTGAGATCTCTGTTCTCAATTATTTCCGACATTAGAATTAATGACTTTATTAATTTGAATTACTTTATCACCAACAACGATTTGTGACCACCATTTGATGAAGAATGTCCACCATAATCCTTTGACATTGACTCTATCTTGTTGATGACATAGATTCCAAGCAAAGATCCATGAAATTTGTGCTTGGCAGAAAAATAATAATTCACACATTCCATCGGCTAGAATTTCTTTTTTTATTTTGTCGTGCTGTGGAGAAGAGTTAACCCACATTGGATAGAGATCATTGATGGGTTCTGGAAGAATTTCATTGGTGGCTCTGAATTTTTTCCACCATTATAAAAACTAATTTAGTATTTCTTTATTCAAAATTTTAGGCATTAACACAAAAATTCAAGAGTGTTTATGCTTTGGATTAATGAGCAAGAAAACTCGATTCATAACTTGGACATAGGTCCAGTAATTAAAAAGAAATGATTTTTTCTGATTACTTACATGATGAATAAATTCAACCTGTTTAGTCTGGAAAGGAGTTAAACCCCAATCTCGCTGATGCAAGATGTGATTTATTGTCGCATTGCTATATGCAATAAATTTATTTGGTCAATTATAATTATGTTAAATTTCAACACATTGTAATGAAATGAGGATTGCCTCATACGATTTTTTATCAAGACTATCTTGAGCATAGGCAATTGTGCCTAAATATCTTTCTTGGATTTTCCAAGGATCATTAATTTCATAATCCTCTAAATTGATTTTGAGGATATTTTCTTTCGTTATTTTTTGCACAAATTCTGTGACTTCTTGGATTTGTAAATTCTGAGATTAAGGAGATTTAGTTCCTGATGTGGTAGTCATTGGGCTACCATATAGATATTGTTGTAAATCAACAAATTTTCTTGGAGCCACATTAGGTTGGTCCCTACCTATCCCCTATCTAAAGGTGAAAGCACCCCGTTGGGGTGTCATTCTAACCCTTTGATGAGGGGTGATCCACCCCTTCTTGTCTTTCTCCCTGTAAAAATTCACGAGTGAGAAAGTCAGGTAAAGAATTAGTATTACCTGCAATATATTCTATATCAAATTCAAAACAAGATAATTGAGCTTGCCAATTGGCAAAAATTTGTTTAGAAAAGATTTTTTACGTTTCTTTGCAGTATATACTTAATTGAACTGCAATAAATCATCTTGAAATTTGGTAATGCATTTGACTACCGAAAGTATTTTTTTTTATGGTTGAATATTTTTCTTGAGTGGTACTCCACTTGCCATATGTAAAGCGAACTAATTGTTCTTTATTAAAAGCATTTTGCTTTAAGATACCTCCACAGCCAATATTAGAGGCATTTGTCTCTACTATTTTAGAGAGAGACAGATCTGCTATATGTAAATAAGGTAACATTTTTATCTTTTGTTTAACTAATTGGACAGCTTTAGTATGATTTTCTGTCTATGAATTATGCTGTTTCTTTAATCTATTATAAAGAATAACAACATCTAAAGCAAGATTTTTATAATAGTCTGCTACATAATTGAGCGAACCAAGAAATCTTTGTAATTGTCGAATATCAATGATTTCATCTGGAAATTTAGAAGCAAATTCAATGCTTCTTTCAATTGGAATAATTGTATTCCAGACAATATTATGTCCTAAAAACCTTATTTCTGTTTAAAATAATTTGATTTTGGATGTAAAGATTATAAGCCCATTATTTTTTTGGCAAGCCATTGAAAAGTCTGTAGATTTTTAAAATGTTCATCTATTGATTTAGAGAAAACAAGTATATCATCAATATAAAATAATATATAATCAGAATATGGATTGAAGATTTCATTCATAATTTTCTGAAATTCAGAAGGAGCATTTTTTAAGCCAAACGGCATAACATTACATTCATAATGACCAAATAGAACAGTAAAAACCATTTTATATTTGTCAGATTCAAGTATTTGAATCTGCAAGTATCCAGATTTTAAATCAAATTTTGAAAATATTAAGGATTTACTTAAGCGATTAAGTAATTTTCTTTTATTTGGTATGGGATAATGAATCCATTTTAAAACCTAATTTAAAGGTTTATAATTAATAACTAATCTAAGTTTATTTTTTTCTTTTTCTACATTATTCATAACATAGAAAGCAGTACAACTCTAAGGTGAACTAGATTTTCTAATTAATTTCTTATTAAGAAGTTCATTAATTTCTTTTTTATAAATTATTAAATATTCTTGATTCATTTGACAAGGCCGTGCCTTTGTCTTGATATTTCTTTCATCGAAATTATCAATATATGGTGAATCAATACAATGCTTTTTTCGATCCCAAAAAACAGCTGGATTGTCACCACAAATTTCCTTTAACATATTTTTATGTAAAGTAGAAATTTTTTTCTTTTATTAAATTATTATTCAATAAAGTAATTTCTTCTTGTAAGAAATTAATTTGATTTTGTTTTAACTTAAATTTATTTATTTCATTCAAAATAATTTCTGTAGGATTAGTAATAAATTAAAAATAATGATTTTTCCAAATTTATTAGAATATATGCCAGTATTATCGATTTTATTAATCGACATAATTTTATAAAAAAACGGAGTTCCCAAAATAATATGTTGAGTTAAATTTTTAACTAATAAAAAAAGAGTATTAATGCAAATATCATTTTTGCAAATATTAGCAGAAGAAATTTTATATTTAATTTCCATTTTATTTCCAGACGCAGAGGTTAGCTGCTGCGTAGTTTTCTCAAAATATTTAGAAGGTATTATTCTTTCTTGAATACAATTCATATCTGCTCCTCTATCAACAAGAGCAGTAAGATTAGATAAAGTATATTCATGATTTATATTTAAAGTAATAGTTATAAAACATTTATGCATGATAGCCTTTTGCAAGGAATTTAAAAAAGATTGTTCTAAATTATTATCATCTTCCACTGATATTTCAATAGTTGTATTATTTAATTCTAATTTTAATAATCTACTATTTATTTTTTCTTGATTTTTCTGAAAAATATTTATCTTAGATTTTAAAATATTAGCTTCATTTTTTAAATCATTTATAGTAGTAGGTCTACTATCAGTATTTAAAATTAAAGTTTTATTTAGAGCTTATTTCATTGAATATCCTTGAAAAGAAATGGTATTAGAAGAGGATGATTCTCCTTTAGATTCAATTATTACTTTAAGTATTTTATTTCTAATCTTTTCATCCTCGATTTGAGATGTAATTTTAAGTATTTCTTATTTCATTAAAGAATATAAAGTAAATAAGTCGTTCATTTCGACTATAGATTTGTAATAATTTTCATTATTACATTTGCACTCAGATTCCGTGCAATCAAACTCTGATGAATAAGAGGAATTGTCCTCAAATTCGTCTTGTCAGACGTCTCCAAAATTTCAGGAGATGAATTTAATATAATTTTAAGAACAAAATGCTTAATATTTTCATCAATATTAAGCTCATTTATTTTCTTTTTTACTATGCATTTATTTGCATAGTGGTCAGTTTTGCCATATTTGTAGCATTTTATTTCTCTGATTTCTCTATTTTTATTTTTTTTATGAGAAATCTTTAGTCTTTTCTCTGAATAATATTTTTCAGAGTGCTTATGATATTTCTTCTTTTTGCGAAAAGATTTTTCTTTTTCTTTTTGAAATTTTGGAATATCATAAGTAAATTGTTTACAGAAAGCACCTAATTGTTTTCTTTCTGTTAATATTTCTTTTTTAATTTGATATCTCAATTTAAGATCTGTACATAAGGCCAAGCCTTCTTGTACACAAGTATTTATCAGTGTCTATATGTCAGATTTTCATATGGAATGCGTTTAATATTAATATTTTGTAATTTTCTTTTTATTTTATTAGCAAAAAGATTAGGTAAACCTTCAATAAGTTTTTGCTTCCAGTGCGTACTATTCGCATCTAGTTGAGACATTACTGTAATAAAAAAGACATCTTCATACCAACGAAAATGTGTCAGAGTAGGACATCTTAATTTTTGTAAAAGAGAATGAATTTGCTCTCCATTATCAGATACTATACCTGTAAAATGCTATAAAACATTGATAATTAATTTATAAACAACATCAGTATTTTTTTGATTAGGATTTCCTATCATTGTAGGACTTAGAAATTCTTCTCTTTGTTCTTGAGTTAAATAATTATTCCACCATCATTTGAGAATGCCAGTAAACCCACATGTTAACTGGGTTACAATTTGATGAGCTCGGTTATTATGACTCTGTGCGGCAGAGGCATAAATCATCATTCTTTGTAATACTATTTTTATTTGACAATCTGTCATACCATCAATGTCTCATTCATAAATATTAGATGAATTATAATCATTTTGATATTTATTATTATCTTCCTCATATAAAACATCTGCAAGGGTAGGTTGAGGATAGTAGTATCGACTTATCCGCCTTGTTTGATATGAAGATGGGGCCTTATTACCTTTTATTTTATGTATTTTAAATAATTCTAGTTTTGAATTATTATTTTTAAATTGTTCTTCAATATATTCTATTTTTATTTTATCATTATCAGAATTTTCTGATTGATCAGTTAATTGATCATCTTTATTTAAGGTCTTTATTTTAGTACTTTTTATATTTTTAATTTATTCTTCAAAATCCTGAGGTAATGGTCCTAGGTAAAAATTAGGACTAGGAGGTCGTTGTAAAGCAGGAGCTTTTTCTTCTTTTTGATTTTTTAAAGAGATAAAGAGTTAATCGATTTTATTTTCTAATTTCATTAAGTGATTTGATATTAAAGATAAATTTGTATTTGTAAAATTTAATTGTTTGATTACACAAATAAAATCTTTGGTGGCATTGATTTCTAGAGTCTTTACAAAAGCATTTAATTCAAAATTTGGATTTCTATTATCTACATCCAATATTGTAGGAACAGTCGGAGAATCAACTGATTCTATTATTTCTCCAGAATTAATTTTCCATTTCCTGGTTAGCATGTCTAATTCATTTTCTAATTTTTTGGTTAAATGATTACTAAGCCAGCTTAAGAATGAAAGAAATTTTTTTCCTTCATAAAATCTGTTTTCATTTTCTTGAAAATAAATTTCAGAAATTTTTCTTCTATCATCTTATGTGGTATAACTACGATACCAATTTCTAAATGATTCATATTTTGGTTCTAAATAATTATTGATTAAAGTTTGTCAGATTTATTTTTTGGTGAATTGTTTTAAATCATTCATTATTAAAATTGAAACTGATTTCCAATTGCGGAGATAGGTTTTCTACTCTACTTGGGTGTAATAAATTATCATTTGATAGATTTATTCTAATGATTCTATGATTTATTGTTGATAATTCATCTAAATCATTTTGAGATATATTAAAAGAGGGATAAGATATCCGTGGAAGAGAAATTGACCTTCTCGGATTGAATCCTATGACAACATCTCCGTTAGCATCTTGACTAACTTGTTCTACATCCTGGTTTATTACAGGATGAGAATTTATAGCAATTTGCAACTGTCATGATTTAGGAAATCTAACTTCATCCAATTTTATAGTCCTATTTGTAGCTATATTTGAAGCTAGCAGATTAGTTTCTATAATTGTAGATCTATCTGTTGGCTTCATATTATTTTTAATATTTGGACATAAAATATTCATAACTTTGAAATAAATTCAATAGATTATTGTGATTGTTTCAGATCCAGGTAAAAATTCATACCCGTGTAATTTTATTTGTATTTTAGCTGCTTCAAAGAGATTTATGTCTGTCAGTGCAGACTTGGATTTGGAAAAGTGTTAAAGAAAACTGGCCCATGACATAGCCTAGTTTCCATGACACCCATCAATGATTGTGCACAATTTAGGCATCTTGCATCTTTTAAACAGACTAAAATTGAAGCGTTTAATCCTCCAAGCATAAGAGGTTTAAATGCTACTTGTATTAAGCCTATGTGAATATATTTATAATTTTCTAAGTAACTACTTAGATCTTCTTTATTTAGAAGAGAAATTGTTTTCTCTTGTTCATCTATTGTTAATGATTGTTCAACAATTTTCATTGATGATTTTCCTTTAAAATCAAAAGTTCCAATTTTGTATATTAGAGTTTTTTCTACTTTAGGAATAGTCCATTTTTTTAAATCTTCTTCATTTACAGGATATTCCTGTAATTCTGCATTTTTGATATTATTATTTCTTGATTGAGTTCTTTGTAGATTTTTAGATATTGTAGTACTGTTGTACCTAGAAGAAGTGCTCATGAAAAACAATTAGAAAAATATCTGGAATTCTTTTTCTTTAAATAAGTTTAATAGAGTAATCTAACATCAGCTAGATAATAGTATTATTATTCCACTAAGGTTTTAATCCAAACGGGCCGAGTCAACAAGAACCAGACAACAAAGCGTCCATCCCGGACATAAAAACGCCCACATGCGACGATGGCCACTGGATTAAGCTTTACCTTAGAACAATAATATTATCAGACCACAAGGTCGAACTCTGTATATTTTGTATGTCAGTCAAGGATATTACGTTGCAAAGCAAAACCCGGCTTTACAAATACAGGATACACCTATCCTGACAACGTTAGGTTACCATATTAAAATTATTTATAGAAAAGAATTCTAGAAAGAATTTAGCCGCTTATGGCTCTGATATTATAAACAGTTATGAAATTCTATCAGTTGGTCGAACATTTGCTTGTCAGTTGTAAGTCCCCTCAGGTCTGAGGATCAATTCCTCTGGAGTGTAAGGTGTAGTACTCACATTCTTAGGCGCATGAGGGATGACCGGGGTTCGCATAATAAAAATTCAAGCTTTTAGGTTAACATGGTTCATATTTTTTTTTAATCCAGAACACAATTCCTATCTATAAGACTTAATCATTAATCATTTACATCATTATTTTACATACAATAAAGGTTCTAGCACAAAGCTAACTAAGTTGAGAATTATTCATTTTATAGTATTAATTTATTTAAATTCAACTTTGATAAAGCATGAATTCATATAAGCAAGCCCCAGATCAGCAGTGAGTGAGTCATAAAACCTTCAGGAAAAACTCTTCACATTTAAAATTTCATTTAATTGTTAACAATCTATATCAATTTTGTTTACAAATTTAGTGCATGTTTTGTGACACAGGATGAGTACTTCATATCTGAACGTCTTTCACATAGCTAATATCAACTAAGAAAACGGAATAAAGAGAGCATCAATGGCCGATCTCTAAATCTATTTTGCATTTGTTATTGTAATTATTTATTTTCATTTTTTTTTCNTATATATATATGTCTGAGTGCGAGTGCTATTCTAAAAGCATAACATTTCTACATTAAGGTTAGGTGAAGCAATAAATTGAAGAAACATACATAACTTAATACTAGGATAACCAGATGGCAAATAAATTTTATTAATTATTTCCTTCCAACTAGCGAAGGAGATATGGACAAGGGGTTCATCATTTTGTTAATAAACATTCAAGCTTTTAGGTTAACATGGTTCATATTATTTCAGGGAAATTTAATTCAGAACACATAATTCCTACGAATTTACATCTGTAAGACTTATGACCCGTTTGGGGCAGCTTATTTGGTGCGTTGACATTTTTAAAACGAATCTGGGCTGTTTGAGTAAACTGCGTTTGGACAGCTTATGCGTTTTTAAAATATTAAAAACAACATTTTCACACCGCACCTATCTAAGTGTGGTGACAGCTTTCTAGTTGCGGTTTGACTTTTTAAAAAAAATAAAAATTTATAATAGTTATCGCACCTAACTTATCAGCATATTATTTTAAATCAGTCTACCATCAGATTATTCAATAAGCTACAGTTGCCCCAAACAGACCGACATCTTTATCTTACAAACAATAAAGGTTCTAGCACAAAGCTAAGTTGAGATTTATTCATTTTATAATATTAATTTATTTAAATTCAACTTTGATAAAGTATGAATTCATATGTGCACAAATTCTAAAACAACTATATAAGCAAGCCCCAGAACAGCAGTGAGTGAGTTATAAAACCTTTAGGAAAAGCGGTGGCATTTTGAAAACGCCACCGTCTGTTTGAATTTTACGTTTTCGACGAGTTTTTAGATCCACGTTTCATTCGATTGAAAGACAAAATACACCCTTATGCCTCACGCCTTCAAAGAGCTCTGCCCTAAGCATATCACCCGACCACCTCTATCTCGTTCATTTCCTCCCTCGCTACCTCATCTCCTTCTTCTCTCGGACGCTCGGATAAACAAGTACCTCATATCCGCCTGTCCTCGATTTCTCTGTCATGAGCAGTTGATGAATCTGATTGAATATTTGCAATATTTTCTAAAGTAGAAACTGATTTTGAATGCTGACAATCTTCCATCTTTGGTGATGAATTTTTCTTTGATAGTTTTGCTTGTTCTGGTGAAGCTTCCAGCAAGTTCTCACCATTTAGCAGATTTGGGCTCTGTTGATGATGTAATTTGAGGTTGTGGAGACCACTGAGGAGAAGTGATGCATAGCAGATTTGAGACAGATGATGTAGTTTGAGGTGTCACTTGAGAAGTGATGCATTGTTTAGCATTGAGGCGTCACTTGAGACAGCAATAACACCAACACACAATCTTGTATGGAATGCTTTTTATAAATTTTTTGTGCTGTTTAATGGAATGCTTATAACCTACCAANTATATATATATATATATTCATTTTAAGCAGATACAATTATAGTCATGGAAATCAATTGACTATGTGAAATGCTTGCTATTTCTTGTTTAATTTTCAATGCAATTTATAACTTTTTCATTCATTCGTTGCAGCATGATTAGCTTAGATTAATTTGTTAGGTCTTGATAAAGTAAATTTTCAATCCCTTAATATCCATGAACTTTAGAGCCTAATTTTCTTTAAAAAGTTACATAAACATCCTTTCTCTATACTTGTTACTTTAAAATAATAAAAACTAACATCATTTTTATAATAGTGGAAATAAGATAAGTGGCATTCGCAAAAGAAGAGATCATTGGGAATATTCTGAGGTTGTTGAATTGACAAGTTCTCATGTAATGACAGTTGATGATGCTGAATTTTACCAAAAAGTTAATATGAATGATTATGTGAAACCTCAAGAACAGGAAATTCTGAAAGATGTTAGGGTTAGTTGGGAGAATCGCTCTTTTCCATCTTTTTGTGGTTTATGATGGTTGATCTAGACCTACTAGATTGGAATTATGGAATAAATTGATTGAGCTTAGTTTTATTATTACTGAACTATGGCTTGTTAGATGTGATTTCAATACGATTACTTCGGCAAGAGAGACGAAAGGGGTCGTCCCTCTAATTTAAATTTGGGTGCTAATTTTTCTGATGCTCTTTTTGATGCTAGTCTTTTTGACTTAGGTTATTTAGGCAATCATTTTACTTGGTCTAGAGGCATTGTCTTTGAAAGGCTTAATAGTTTTTTTCTAATAGCTGGTGGGTGTTTCCCCATTACTAAAGACTATCTTTTGGCTTGTAATGGTTATGATCATGCTCCCCTCAGCTCTCCTGCTTTGTGTTAAAATTAGTGAAAAACTTTTAAATTATGGGATTTTTAAATATTTGGATTTTTCATCCTCTTTTCAAACAATTTGTGATTGATAATTGGAAAGTTGAGGGTGTTGGTAATGCTTGGAACAAACTTTGGAGACTGCATAAGAATTTGGCTTCTAATTTGAAAAAAGTGGAATTGGGAGGTGTTTGGTAACCTTCATGTTGTTTTTTACAAAGCTAAAAATAATGTGAGAAAGTTGGAAGTAGATTTTACTAATGGTGAGGTTGATCTTGACATTCTTTTGAATGCACAGAATGAACTGATAGCGCTATTGTTATTGAGGAATCTTTTTTAGTCAAAAGTTTGTGGGGTATCTTATGATTGATGGTGATCAGATACCTCTAATTTTCATTCTTTTATTAAAAAAAAAGAAAGATGAGTAATGTGATCAACAAAGTTAAACAAGGGAATGGGAGTGATATCCATAACAATGAGCAAATTGAAGAAGAAGGTACACAATTTGTCTATAATCTTCTTAAAAGTGATAATACTGTGTTGGACGTGATTAATGATGTTATCCTTGTGTATAATCAAAATTATATTAGTAATATTAACTTAGATGTCGTTTCTAATAATGATGAAATTAAAGCTTCTCTTGATGGCTTTGCTGGCCATGATGGTTTTTCAGTTGTTTTCTATAAAAACTATTGGGATGTGGTGAAAGTCGAGGTTATTGCTGGTATTCAAGAATTCTTTAATGGTATGGATTTACCTTGATATTTCAAATATCCTAATATTATGTTAATCCCTAAAAATAAAGGTGTTGTTGGGATTCTTATAGACTTATTAGCTTGAAGACAATGATTTCTAAAGTCATCTCTAAGATAATTGTGAGTAGATTCATCCTCATTTTGATAAGATTATCTATAAGCATCAATCTACTTTTGTTAAAGGTAGATCTATTTCTGATAATGTTCTTATTGCTCAGGAATTGATTCTAGATATTGACAAGAAAGACAAAGGCAGTAATATGATTTTTAAGATGGATAATAAGAAAACTTATGATACAATCAAATGGGATTTTATTATGGATGTGATGAAGGCAATTGGTTTCAATATGACCTCCTTCAATATTATTAGAAGGAATTTGGAGAATAAATTTTACTCTATCTTGTTAAATGGTAACAATGTGGATTTTTTAAAGCTGCCAGATGCTTGAAATAGAGAGCTCCTTTAACACCTACACTCTTTATAATTGTTTTGATTATCTAAACTTATTTATTGATAAACATCCTATTATGAAATTTGATGATAAACATAATTACATGACTACTCGCTGGCTTATGTTAATGATTTGATGATTTTTACTAATGCTAATAAAAGGTCCATTAAATGACTTTGGACAGTTTTTGAGCATTTCTAAGAGACTTCTGGGCTCAGTTTCAATGTTGTGAAATGTAATTTTTATTGTGTCACAGTTGTCTTTTCCAATAAGAAGAATTGGGTACAGGATTATACAGGTTGTGCAAAAAGTGACTTCTTATGACTTATTTAGGTTGTTTAATCTATAAAGGTAAAAAAAGGGAAAAAAAAGAATCATTTCTTTATGAACCTGATTGATAAGGTCACTAAACGAATTATGTCTTGGGAAAATGATTTTTCTTTTTTCCTTTGGGAGTAAAATTACCTTATTGAAAAGCATTCTTACTTCTATTTTTCTTTATATAATGCAAATTATGAAGGTTCATGTTGGATCCTGAAAAAGGTTGGAAAACATGTTTAATAAATTACATTGGGCTGGTAAGGAGCATAAAATTCATTAAGAAAAGATGGTCTAAACTCTATAAATTGATTAAGGCTTGTTGTTTGGGATTTAGAAGTTTTAAATACATTATGAGAATCAATTTTATGAAGCTTTGGGTGTGAATTCATGCTGGTAATTCTCTTTGGGCTTCTACGATGAAGGTTAAATATTGTGCTGATATTCATTCTCTTGCTATTACTTTCCATTTAAAAGATTTAATTGTTTGGATAGAAATGCTTAAAGTTTCTAGAGACATTGTGGCTTTGTTATGTTTGGCATTGGTGAGGAGAAGTGTAGCATTTGGTATATGATGACTGGATGTTGAATGGTGCTCTTGCTAATTCTTATGGTAGCCTTTTTTATATCAATTTTGTTGTTGCTGGTTGTTGGAGGGATTTCTATTGGCATTTTGGGGTGTTGGAGAATATGATAAGTCATGATGATGCTTATTATATTTCCAATATTCCCATTTAAATTGGGTCGCTTGATAAAGTAAAGATTAAAGGTTTAGTAGGTGATTCTATCTCTAAAACTTCTGCTAATTCTTTTATTATTGTTAAGGAAAAGATATTAGTTCGGTTTGTAATTCTTGGATCAAACCATCTCACTCTTTTTTTAGTTGGAGATTGTTGCATAATATCATTCCAACTGATGATATTCTAAAGCTCAAAGGGCTGAAGATTCCTTCTTGTTGTTTGCTTGGCAAGGAAGATGATGAAACTATAGATCATATTTTTATCAATTGCAATTTTTCTAAAGTTTTTTGGAATCTTTTTTATTATAACTTCTTTGACAAGAACATTGGTGGAAGATCCTTCAATTCAACTATGGGCTGTATCCATGATTGGAACAGATTGGGTGATAAATTTTTTGAAGCTATTCCTTTGATTGTGTTCTGGTTTCTTTGGATGACTAGAAATGAGGTGAAGCATAAAGAGACTATGATTGAGAGTGCTTTAACTTTTAAAAGGATTATCAATTTCATTGCTAAAAATTTTAAATATGCGAAGTTTAAAAAGTAAATTAGTTGTAATTTGATGACGATGTTCAGGAAGTTAAATCTACCCGTGCCTTCAAATTTAAGATCGAAGGTTAATTTGGTGAAATGGAGTAAGCCGGTGAAAGGTGTTATCAAAATTAATGTGGATGTTAGCTGGAATAATAATAATGCTGATATTGATGAAATTTGTAGAAACAATCAGGGCATTTGTCTGGCTTGGTTTGCGGCACCTTCCTTTTTTATGATATTGTTGCTAAAGCCGATGCTATTTTGAAAGCTTTAATTGTGGCTAAAAGATGTAGTTCGAATCATATACAATTTTAGATGGTTTCTCTGTTACTTTGGAAATGTTGTTCCTTGAAAATGGATATCCATTGACCATAATGTTACATATGAAAAAGATTTTTTCTTTTAGTTTTGTTTTGTAAGTTACTTGTTCCTATATTCAAAGGGAAGGCAATGAATCTACGGATTGGGCAGCTAAGTTGAGTCTTTCTTCTCAATGTATTTGTGTTTCTAAAGATTTACTTGTTAAACTCTCTATTCTTCTACATGGTGATTTGTTGGATACTCCTTTTATTAGAGGAGTTCCTGGCGTTTTGTGATGTCGTGTGTGTAGCATAATGCGGTTGAGGGTCTATAGGTTTTACTTTTGTGTGATTTGTATATAGATGTAGTTAGAACCCGTTTTTTTTTGTAATATTTTGTTGTTTTTAATAAAATTGTATATTCACCTACTAAAAATGTGGTCTTATGCAATCCTACAGCCAAGATCATATAAAATAACAAGTGTAGAAATGATTGAACTGAATAATAATTTAGTTNTTTGGGGCATCTTATAAGTGCGGGCGGCGTTTCGCCGCCGTACCGTTTGGTTCGCGCTTTTTACCAGTTTATTCGAAACTGCGTTTGGGTTTTTACACTAAATGCAGGCCGGAGGTTGACCACCAGGGCCGGCCCGCGGACCACGTTTCAAATAAGCAGTTTATCCTGAAACGCACAAGCTGCCCCAAACGGACCCTAAGTTGGTGCAAGTGCCATCTTGTAATCTGTTTAGACTATGATGCTTTTCCCTCCATACAGAACACATTATTTCTTCCTTATTTTGGAGCAGCTCATCCAATGGCTTTGCAGAAAGTATAATATCAAACTTTGGGGCAGCTCATCAAATGGCTTTCAATGATCCTTACACCAATATTAAAAATTTTTGCCATTCGGTTTTATGATATCAATTATGTTGTTGTAGAGTTTAATGTTAAGAATGAGAAAGGTCGTAGAGTTGGGGAGTTGGAACATATGAGCGAGTAGCGCACATTACAAATACAGTTTCCGGAAAATTTGAAGGATGCTACAGGGGCTCGCACTGCAAAAGTTGGGGAGTTGCAAGTTGTAGACTGTTTTCTTTGTATGATCGTGATGGCCATTTTGTGAAATGTTGTTTGTTAAAAATATGATTTCTAGTCATTTTGGTCTTTAATATTCAAAATTGCTGTACTACTACATTGGTTTTTTGTATTAGTGGATTCCGCATTGGTTGCACCATGGCCATGCTTGCCTATTGTCTGGAATGGGATACACCAGCTTTGGTTTCTTGGACAAATGTGTCAATTTGTTCACAGGTTTATAAGAAATTCATCTTTCTTGGAAGATTACAGTTGGAAATACAGTGAATGGAAATTTAAATGCTCTTGAGTTAAAGTTCTGCTTCGGTTGTTTTTAATTGTTTTATTGAAAGGGTTCTTTTGGATTCGAAAAGTGGCGAAATAGAAGATTAGGGGCTGATGGAAATATAGAATTGAAGAAAGATTTGGTTGGTTAGATGCCGTGGCTGATTTCTTCCTTTGTTGATAAAAAATATGCACTCAATTTGACATCGACCTGTATGCTGCTTATAGATCTCTATTTGGTTTGATTGACCAGTGAAATGAAATATATAACCTGCTAATTATGGAGCAGCTTGGATGGCCACAGAACTTTGTTGTCAGCAACCGTTGCTTCCACAATTTGATAGTTCAAGAAGTGCTTGATTAATGTTTTAATAGCGTTCATAGTTGTTGTCTCCAGATCTTTCCAAATTTTTACTCAGACAGAGACGATGATGATATGCCCAAGAAGAATTGACAAGTACGTTTTCTTTATTTCCTCTATTTATTTTTATTGATCTATTTTTTTAATAATTGCAGGACGATGAGTTCCAGGTATTCAGGGAAGTCCAGGCAAGTGATGTGCCGCTGCGGACTGTCGTCCTTATTACTCACATTACGCCAGCAACATACTACGGACGGCAATTTTATAGGTGCCCGCGGTGGACAAACCGACTGGAAGACAGCCCGTCAGATTCAACATTATCTCAATCGGACAACGTTGCACATGGTTCGACGATATCACAATCCAAGAGCATCACTTGTGGTTCGGTTGTTTCCCAACCGAAAAATGTTGTTCGGGGTTTGATCGTGCACGGACCGAATAACGGTGCTCATGACATGCTTCTTTTATATTTTAAAATGAATGTTATAATCATAGCATTAATTGTAATTTCAATATGCATTTGGTATTAATTAAGTTCGTTGATACTCAATTTTAAGTAAAGTGTGGATCAAAATTTTTGTAAATATGTAAGATTTGTCTAAACTGTTAGATATGCAAATAAGTAATATTTGTTTGAATTATAATTTATAGATGTTAGATGTGGAAATATATATGATTTGTCTGGTATGTATGTAAATGCCCCAATACATTTTTGTATGCCTCAATTCCTTTGAGTTTTTTTAAGAACAAATTTGATTTTTTTTTGTTAATTAAATAAAATGATTGAAATAAACATAATTTTGTACTGTAATGAAAATAAACATTAATTGTAATTTCAATATGCATTTGGTATTAATTAAGTTTGTTGATACTCAATTTTAAGTAAAGTGTGGATCAAAATTTTTGTATGTAAGATTTGTCTAAACTGTTAGATATGCAAATATGTAATATTTGTCTGAATTATTATTTATAAATGTTAGATGTGAAAATATATATGATTTGTCTGGTATGTATGTAAATGCCCCAATACATTTTTGTATGCCTCAATTCCTTTGAGTTTTTTAAGAACAAATTTGATTTTTTTTTTTGTAAATTAAATAAAATGATTGAAATAAACATAATTTTGTACTGTTATGAAATGATATTTTTTGTTCTGAACTATCAAATTTGTAGCCGTTAATGTTATAGTGTAAACAATAACATTGTGCCTGTCAGAACAGTTTTTTATCCACAAAAAGTTACAATCAGTTGTTTTCCAAACTCACAAACCAAACAACTAAACAGATTATCCAAAACAGAGGCAAAATGGTCATTTATCTAGAATCAACTGTTTTCAAAATGCACAAACCAAACAACTAGCCAGATTATCAGGATAAGCTGCTTATCAACAGATTATCGGGATAAACAGTTTATCTGGATAAGCTGAATAAACCGCAGCTGCCCAAAACAGACCCTAAATGGATCAAACGACAGGTTAGCTAAGAGCAATATTTTGCATTTGTTATTGTAATTACTTATTTTAATTTTTTCTACATAATTTTTGTAGGGGCAATTGCATACATAGAACCCAAAACATTGCTATTTACAAATCTAGCACCCTCTTTCATCCATTTCTCAAGTTCTCACTTGAATATTTTTCATTTTTATCAAATTTTTAATGTTCTGATCATGACACATGTAAATATATCAGTTCAACAGTTCAAAAATATCATATGGTTGCTGGATTTTGTAAATAACAATGTTTTGGATGCTGTAGATGTAATTATCCTTTGTTTGTACTAATACTTATTGAATGAATGAGCAAATCAAAGCTTTCCTAGCTATTTCTTCATTTCTATATGGTCTTATAGCGAGAATATGATCCTTGTCTAAATTTTATTCTTATCTTCTTCTCTCTCTTTACAACATCCAATTTTTTTGATTCCACCTCCAATGAGTTAATTAACATGAATGATGGAAATCATGCTAAAGAAATTCTCTAGGGGCCACATGCCACATATCGATTGAATGAAAGAAAACTCAAAAAGTGATCTCAACTTGTAAAAAGCTACCTAAAAGGAAAAGGAAAAATCAATCATCCTACATATTTTAAATCAAAACTGAGACCCAAAGTTTACACTGTGGAATGAAACAAATTTCATGATCACAATATAATTATAGAACATCCATGTCATACGATCTAATCTAAAAATCGGCACGCTATTCCATAGAAATTAGGATAAATACAAATTTTAGTTCCCAAATACCAAATCAAAACAATACAATACTAATAACTCACAAAAATACAAAAGATAAGTACCTACAAGTCAAGAGATGGGCGATCTCTCCCAATTCCTATAATTTTGAGATAGGAGATCTCTCTCAAACCCTAAACCTAAGACTCACAACAAGAATCTCATGCATAAACCTAATCCTAAATAAAATAAGCCTATTCATACCCAACAATAATAATGATAATAATAATAGGCTAAATTATTTTTAGGCATACAAAAGATGAAATTGCCCTTAGGTTAGGCATCGACATAATGATACTCTGCCCTCATAACACAACTTGTCCTCAAGGTGGGTAAAAGTGAGTGATCCTCCTCCTTCATCACAACTGTCTCTATTTCTTCAACCTTGACCTCCTCGTTATGCACTATGAGAACTTGTTATTTTCGATACTTACAATGGGATAAATTTCTCATCACACCGAAAACATAACCTTTGGATTCACTTCTTCCGAATCTCTATTTCTAAAAGTCACTTGAGTGTCACTCTCAATTGTGACCTATTATTCTTGTCTCTTGTAGCCTCCCTATGGACTTCCACTATTAGAGCTTTAGGTATAATCATAGTTGTAGTAGTTGGGTTTCTCCATCTGGTTCTCTTCATCTGGTTGTAGTAGTTCTTGTCTCTTGCTGGCATTCTCCATCTGGTTATTGTCCTCCACCATCTGGGCTAGCTTCATCATCTCCCTCAATCCTCATGGCCTTAATAGTCCACCATCATGAAATTCTCCTCCAATCCTGCTTCAAAAATCCCTTTTAGCCATCCCGACAATAGCTCAAATCTCTCGTTATATTCCATGGCAATTCCCTCCTAATTCAAGATATAAATTTGCTTGAATAGAACTCCTTCCTAAGTTGCTCGGAAATATTCCAACAAACAAATCTTAAATTCTTTTTACAAACGGATCGGGTATCTAGTCTCCCTCCACTGAAACCATGCTAGGGGTTTTCCCACCAAACATGATGTCATGAGCTTCTCCTCTCTAATCAACCCATTTACCACAAAATATCACTTTAACCGATATACCCACCCACGAGTCTTCTCCCTCGAAGAATTGCATTTTCAACTTTCTAACCCTAGCATCACCAACCAAACTTCCTTTCCCTTGTTGTTTCCGCTCTGTATCTGAAGTGAAACTCCCTCCTCGATCATAGCCATTAACTCATTTTGATTTCTCTCTTTCCTTCTTTATGCTCCTCCCAACCCCTTGTATAACCCCTCCATGTCTCGGCTCAACCCCCTCCATAAAAAATCTCTAATCCACCCCCATCGGAGTTCTAGAGGGATGTTTGTGATGGTAGATGTTTTCCTCATGTTCCTCACATTCAATCTGGCCTCAAATTCTCCAATTAACCTTTGATTAGGTTTTGTAAATTGAACCGGATGAGCCTCGTTATCATCTCCTTAAGGCTCTCAAATCGGTCCTCCATTTGATTTTCTATGAAAAAAAACCTCTCAAGGCCCTCCATTTGGTTTTCTATAGAAGAAAATCTATCCTCTATGATGGCGAACCTTTCTTCCATCCCGGATTTAAGTTCACTCATCTCTTCCTCTAATTTCCTCTCTAAATTATCTACTTTCTTGGTTGTCATTACTCCCAAGAAAATTTTTTATCATAAAAGACAGAAGCACCTGTATGCTGAACTATCATCGATGATTTCCCAAATAGTCTTAATCGTGTTTGTACCATGAGATTCGGTTCCATTTGATTGGTCAAATGAAAATTGTTACTCCTCTGATTGTTTGAACCGTGTCTATAGTAGCTAAAAATTTAGAATTACGATTTTCTACAGTGCCAACTCTGAAATTCTAGTCGTTTGCTTTGTCTAACACGTGGCTATATCGTGTAACACAAGTTCTACAAATTTCCTTGCTAGATTGCAATTTTGTAGCACTCTATGTCACGATTCAAGCTTGGCCTTCCTTTGTTAGCTCTAATTGTCATTGTGTTCCAAAGACGGAGTGGAAATAGAAGGATGGGAGTTAAGGATCTCTGTATGTCGCGATTAAGCTGATCCCGTTCGTCTTCACAGGAAATGGACGTCCTGATCTCGTCTTCGTCTTACCGCCAAGCTAAACTTGCGACTCTATTTCATGACGGAGTGAGAACAGGAGAAAAATGAGAGCTACGAAGCCTTTGTAGGATGAAATCCTGTCGAAGCCTTCCCAGCTAGCTTTGATCGTGATTGAATACAAAAAAAAAAAAAAANAAAAAAAAAAAAAAAAAAAAAAAAAAAAAAAAAAAAAAAAAAAAAAAAAAAAAAGAGGCAAAAGATGGAGTTTCGGGTCTCAGTAAGCAGCGATATTTCGTCGCTAGCAAGCTTCATTGTAGCTGTATTTGTTTTTTGTAAGAGTACACGTTGTAATTGAAGGGCATATAGCTTTATATTCAACTCCTAAAGAAAACAAATGAAGAAAAAAGTTTCATTGTAGTTGCATTTGTTTTTTGCCATTAGAAATACATAAACAGTGCTTTTTTTTATAAATTACTGTGTTTAAGGACCTATTTTGGGTGGCTGCAACTTTTAAAAATGTGGTTGTAAAGCTGTGGTGGAAAAAACCTTTTAGAAAGCTACGGTGGTGAACTTATAAATATTATTTTTTTCCAAAAACTCAAACAACAACTTTCTTACAGTCATCGTACTTTAATAGATCAGGTTAAATAAAGCTGTTTCCCAACACAAAATTTTCTAGAAAGTAACAAGGAAGCAATGACGGTCTGACAAATAAAATAGGCAGAAAGTTGTTCCAAACTAACCCAAAGTCCATTAAAATAATTCAATACTAGAAAATTACTTACTAGCTCATCTCTTTTCAATTGAGTCTCGAAAGTCCATAGAGTTGTGGACATCGAAATCTACTAGAAATTTTGCAATTAAAAATGAAATTTTGAAAATTTACCTCCATTTTTCGTATTAATCTATTCACCAAGAAGAGTTGCTGGTGCTACTATAGAGGACAATTTACCCCATTATCTATCTTTATTTGCTCATTAATGCACTATAGATTAATACTTCCTGGTTCTTTATTGTTTGAATCATTAATCAATGTGCGTTTGATCAGATCTTTATTATTTTTTTTCTTATTAACTGATCTTCAAAATTTAATATCACATAGAAACTTCTTGTTTATTATAGTAAAGAGAAATGGGAACTTTCAAATCTATTAATCTATTTTCTCATGTTTGAATTATAATTGTAAAATTTTATTTAAGTGATAAAGATGGATATGAATGTAATGTCCATCAAAATTTTGGTTGTTTATGAATTTATTTATTTGCGTTTGAATTATCAAATGAAGTAAAATATATCCTTTATTTCATTAAAATTTTAATATTTACACATGAAATAAGTAAATCTATGCTTTGACTGTAATATGCATGATTTGTGGGTTTCTTAAAAATGATTGATTGACTTTAACAATATTTAGATGAGTTAGAAATTAAAAATAAATTATGATGCTACTGAATTCTATGATTTTATAATCAAAGCAATATTTCGTTTAATTATATCAATAAGTTTGGCATCCAACTTACCATATAAAACTCATGTTTGAACTTTTTCCTGATAATAATTATTATCAAATAGTACAATATCTACCATATTTTTTAAGAGAAAAATTATAACCATAATAAGTTTGCTCTCTGTTGAGATTTAAATATTTTTGATAAAAGTTATTAGCCATTCCAAAATTTGAATCACATATAAAGTTAAATTCAAATAAATTTCACACCAGTGCATAAAAGTTGTCGTTTAATTTTAAAAGTTGAGAACATTCAAAAAACATCCAACATATCAACCAAAGACAAAAACTGAGTAGGTATAGAACTCTAAAACCTTGTGTCCTGAGGGAGGGAGCCAGAGTGAGATCATGTCTTCATTGCCGGTCTCACAAGACCCAAGCCTGAACCACTTCCCAAATGCTTGAAATCAGTGGCCTCCAAATGATCCCCATGTGCTGCAAAACCAGTTCCACCTTTCTCCAACAACACCAAGTTCTTCTCCCTGTATTCCTTGTCGCACGCAAGGCAAAACTTATTCTTGGAGATGAACCTATCAGCACACTTCTTGCAGAAGACATGACCACAAGTGTTAATAGCCACAAGAGAGAGTGCATTTGTTAGTGTAACCTTGCAACTGGGGCAGATGTAATTGCTATCCACAGACTTAGACTTCTTATTCTCACTGTTGTTGTCTTCGGTGAAGCAGATGGAGAAAAGAGTTTTCAACTTGAGTTTCTCTTTGCCCTCTGGGCATAATGTGTCAGCGGATGGAGCATCAACTTTGACCGGAGCTCCAGGAGTTGCAGAAGGCAGCCAGAAGGCCTTCATCGTGCGAAGAGCTTCTTCTTCGTAGGATGTCACCTTCACGCTGTTGGCACCATGGAAGCAGTTCTTATCATGGGAGTGGCTCTTGTCATTGTATTGGGGAACGGCTCCATGATTTTGCTGATCAAATGCATCAATTTCACGAGCCTTCTGTAATGACAACCTTTCCAATTCCTCATCTTTTTCTTGCTTCTGCTGAGCAGCATGGGCAGCTAGTTTTCTATATGCAACAAAATCCAATAAAATATCTTCTAAGCAAAAGAGGGAGCTTAAATTTTCAACAGTAAAAGTTAACATTAAGGAGGTGCACACAAAAGCAAAAGATTAGAAAAATTCGATAATAAAATCTTATTTGGCAGATACAATTAACCTATGTAAGCAGTTGTACAATATGGGTGTTAACTTCAACTAAATTGGCATTAAAATGCTTAGGCTACAATCATTGTGATTATAAAATCATAATGCTACTAACTACAAAAAAACACTACAATAGAGGGATATAGTGCCATTAAATCATAATATACACCCTACATTTGAGCATTGGATCCTGTAAGACTATTTTAGTGAAATAAGGAAAAAAGTTCAATGTGTTCTACTTCAAGAATAAATCAGGTAATGTACAGCTCAAGTTTCTTTTTCTCTTGAAATTTTCAATAAGAAAATTGAAATATGTATCGTTTCTTTTCCTTCATATCCAGTTCCCAACTGACTTTCCTCAGTTCCCGATCAATTTTTGAACATATGCATAATAANAAAAAGTTCAATGTGTTCTACTTCAAGAATAAATCAGGTAATGTACAGCTCAAGTTTCTTTTTCTCTTGAAAATTTCAATAAGAAAATTGAAATATGTATCGTTTCTTTTCCTTCATATCTAGTTCCCAACTGACTTTCCTCAGTTCCCGATCAATTTTTGAACATATGCATAATAGCCATAAATACCTCACAAGACCTGCAATTTACACCAGATCGCCCAAGAACCGAAAATCGAAATTGATAATTTCAGCCAGTTTCATCACCAACTAACGAAAAATTTCAATAATTAACGATCGGACAAAATCGGGTTCAACAAATTGAAGAACGAGAGGAAGGTACCTCTTGATGTCTTTCTTTTGGGCAAGGAGATACTCGAGGATGCACTCTTTGCAGAAAACGTGGCCTTTGTGGCAACATAGCGGGTCGATGAAGGGCTTCAGGCAGAGACAGCAGGCGTCGAAGGGCTTGATGGAGTCCTTCCCCAATCGCTCCTTCTGCGTTCCGTAACCTAGTTTCCGTTTCTCGTCGTATGTGAAGAAGGCGAGATCATTGTTGTTCTTCGAGTGGCGCTGCGGCATCGTCGAGTTCTCGCCGTCAAATTCCCAACCCTAGAGGTCTTATCTATCTTCGAAGTCCGGCGGAGCTGCAGAGCTAATCTGATGAAAACCGGAATTTTGGCTGTTGACTTGCTATTTGCATTGTAATTTAATTTTGTGTTGTTAAAAAAGAACTATTTTTTTTATAGCTTAGTTTTTTTTTTTTTATAAATTTTCTTTAGCATGTTTTTGTATTTTTTAATTTTTAAAAATAAATTAACATATTTTTCAAAACACTCAAATTTAACTTTTAGATATTTTTAATATTTTCAAAAATAGTTATATTTTAGTAAAATATATTTTGTTTCAAATAAATATATAAATAAAACAAAATAAAACTAAAAACAAAAGTGAATCCAATTATCCCCTCAGTGTTTGCTTAAGTGGAAGGTGTATTTATGAGTTGATGGATAAGATTAATTTTTTTAGAGTTACTGCTATTTTTGTTTTTTAAGATAATGGATGAATATTAATTATTTTTATACTATTATTAAAAAAATAATAATAATTGTAGACCAAATATACACCTTGGTAAGACCAAAATTAACTAAGCTTACAACCTTTTGGCTCAAAATTTATTTCAAATTTATTTTGATTCATTAACTCAAATTTGCCATATATTATATCATTTAATATGATATTAATGAAAAGTAATTATTTGATCATTTGATTGGAATATTGTACCTTAGATTTAGTAACTCACCTCAATTTTATATTTTTGAAAATTTTGAGTCAACTTGAACTCAATTTTGAGATGGCTTGAAATTAAGTCATTTTATGTTAAGTTTGTTTAACTTTAATGAAATTGACTATGAGTCTAATTTAACTTGATGTTTCAAACATAGGGTGAGCAAAATTCACTCAAATTCAACTCTTGTCAACCTTAATTCTAGTTCAAATTTTTTTTTTTCGTTTGAAGAATGCTCTTTGATCTTTGTAATGCCTAATGTCAATCTTTTTTGATTTAGTTAAGTAGGGTATTGAGGTTTTCATGGAAGATTTCTTATTTTTTGGAGTTTCATTTGAGAATTGTCTTTAGCACTTGGCACTTGGTCTTAATTCGTAAGAGATGTGAGAAGATCAGTGTAGTTTTAACTGAGAAAATATTAATTTATGATTACTGAAGGGATAGTTCTAGGGTTTTTTTTTTCCCTTTTAATTTTGGAGTTGCCATCATGTCTAATCATCATCTTTTCCAAAGAACCCTCTTACTTGAATTGTTCGAATGATATAGAGAAGAGGCGGGATTGGAAAGAAGGTAAATAAGATGGAGAGTAGGCAGAAAAATTGGAAGGAAGAACCTGAAGAGCTTATGTGAGGTAAACCTCGTGCAATAAGTCAAGAGTGTACCTCCAAACAACATCAGATTGAGACAACTTGAACTGAATATCCAAGAAAAAATACCTACATAAGCTACTGATAACCAGAGAACCAAATGTGTATCTTTGTTCTAGATCCAAGAGCACTCCCAAAGGGATGTATCTCATTTTGGTTAATTACATCTTAGGAAATGTCCAAGAATACTCTTGATTAAAGGAATCCTACTTACATTTAAGTGATGACTAGTAAAGGGGTTTCAAAAAGGATGGTTATCCCACAGGAGCATCTCGATGCTTTTAAAGTTCACGCCAAGTCATATGAGCAAAGAGTGAGTCCCTCACGATCCCATAGAGAGACTCATCGACAGTTGAGGCCTATGAAATAACCAGATCACCTCATAGGGTCCACACTATGCTTTCAAGCTTAAACGTGCCATAAGAAAAGAGAGCAAATCATCATATCCCAAACGGGCTTGTTTGTAACTGGGGTTTCTGAGACGACATTTATGAAGTGTCAAGGGAGCGACAGGGCTCAATGTGAGTAAGCAACGAAAAGTAAAGTAATCATAATCTGGTAGAGATACTCAAATCAAGACATCATGGATCTGTCATCCCAAGCTATTTAGGCCCTAATTCTACCTGGTCTTGAAGGTAGTCGACCCAACCCGACTAGAGACAACTTGTCAGCAATCTATGAATTGTGTCGCCCAACAGAATCTTGGTAGCCCTAAGATCAAGAAAAAAAAACTCTAAATCGTATGACCCTATATAGGTAGAAAGTAGAGGTGGGACTTATACTAGCCAAAGTGGTTAGGAAGATACTGGAGTGCAAAGAAAAGAGAAGTGTGATTACAAAGCTGAGACGCTCCCATAAAGGACTTATTCCCCAGTTGGGTCGGGGAAGCATCTAATACCTTAAGTTTACCAACAATCATATATGTAGAAATCTATACTAGATCAGTTGGGTTGAAGAAGAAAGGGGGCTTCTCATCGGGACATGCAAGTATGATGTTGTAATCTACTCAAGTTCTAATGTGGACTCCATATTAGTATGACTTGGGTGATATCTATGCTTTGAAAAATTATTTTAAATTAGACCTAAAGGCCATGCAAGAAATTAAAGGTAGGTTTTAAAAATCTTGTGATGTTTTAATCCTAAATTATGATTAGTCTTATTCTTTTATTAATATTTTTGAAAAAATTAATAATTTTAGGTCTTTAGAGAGCCTAAGTTATATTCACATGACTCCCAGATAATCCACAAGTAAAGCAAGATGAACTGACAATCATGTTGC
Source organism: Phalaenopsis hybrid cultivar (assembly GCA_002079205.1). Taxonomy (NCBI): domain Eukaryota; kingdom Viridiplantae; phylum Streptophyta; class Magnoliopsida; order Asparagales; family Orchidaceae; genus Phalaenopsis; species Phalaenopsis hybrid cultivar. Next base: position 142,601 of record JXCR01140170.1, on the reverse strand, counting down.
GTAATGTAAAAGAAAATAAGCCAAGTACAGAAGAATATTAAACTTTCGTGATGTTGAGTTGATAATATATCCCAAAAAATAGAAAAAGACGGTCTGGTACCGCATATACAGGCCTGGTCCTAATTCTATGCATCAAAGAGAATTAGAATTAAGGTATGAAACACTAGCCTACAGCTCCTAGTTCTCATCACATGGTTCTGCCCGTCCAACATCTCAAAAATTGCGCCTGTAACTTATTTCTAATACAAATGCGAGCCTAGAAAACTCTAAAAAGTCAAAGAAGGACTCGACCTGCCTGAAAATTAGGTTAGAATTAAGAGTTATTTACATTCAACATAATAAACCATGATGGTGGGAGGAGAGCTAAGCAAGCACTTGCAGAAAATGTGTTAGTTTAACTTATTAATGCTCTTGTACGTTGGACATCGCTCCCTGCAAGAAGACCACNGAACCTATCAGCACACTTCTTGCAGAAGACATGACCACAAGTGTTAATAGCCACAAGAGAGAGTGCATTTGTAAGTGTAACCTTGCAACTGGGGCAGATGTAACTGCTATCCACAGACTTGGACTTCTTATTCTCACTGTTATTGTCTTCAGTGAAGCAGATGGAGAAAAGAGTTTTCAACTTGAGTTTCTCTTTGCCCTCTGGGCATATTGTGTCAGCAGATGGAGCATCGACTTTGACCGGAGCTCCAGGAGTTGCAGAAGGCAGCCAGAAGGCCTTCATCGTGCGAAGAGCTTCTTCTTCGTAGGATGTTACCTTCACGCTGTTGGCACCATGGAAGCAGTTCTTATCATNATCTGATGTCACATAAAAATGTTCCAAACGAATAATGCTCATTATTATTTTAATCAAAATTTATATTTTTTTACAATAAAAGATGCAACATTCATTAATCTTCTTGTCCAAACACCCCTCAATAACATGGGTGAAAAAAGATTTATAGCATTTAAAATTCACTTCCAAAAAGATGTTAAGAAGAAGCAACTCTAACTACTATATACCCAATCAACAGAATACCCTTCAAGATCATCCATATTAAAAATCTCCCAAACTACGAGATAAAAACATTTTTCCTACAAGCAATTTCTTTTCAAAATCCCCTTAGAAACATTTGGATCATTGCTGATATCCATATCCTCAAATGTCTGTTTGTAGAATATTCTTCCAATAAAAAAAGATACAAGTGTTATCATTTAACTACACAAATTCTTTTCACTTTAGAAGATGCACCTTTGATGAAAAGCAAAATTTTTACAGAGAAATTAATCTTCAAGTGAATAACTAAGTAGAAAATACGTTTAATGAAACCGCCTACATCCATCTTGACATCTCAAGATAATAATGATTAACCAATGAACACACATTCACCATTGTATCGCATTTTTCCAGTACATGTTTTTTCAAAAAAGGTTTATACATAAACCCTTCCTTATAAACATCAGCTTCAACCCCATTAAAATATTTTTAACTCCATTCAAGGCACTTCAAAATAAGAATATGAAGGAATCCATTAGTAGAGATAAATGCTTTGAAAAAAAAAATCCATACGTGAGACAACATGAAGCCAAAAAAAGAGGAAAAAACGTTTGATGCAAAGCAANTCAAGGCACTTCAAAATAAGAATATGAAGGAATCCATTAGTAGAGATAAATGCTTTGAAAAAAAAAATCCATGCGTGAGACAACATGAAGCCAAAAAAAGAGGAAAAAACGTTTGATGCAAAGCAGTTTTTTTCATTAAAATATATAGCAGTTAGAAGCCGAGAAGTGGTATAAAGTACAATTTTCAAAAGATACACTTAATCATACGATTCGACTACCAAGAAATGTTTTCTCCTAATGCAAAAATAAATATAATTTGTATCTTATTTTTTGCTGCTAATTTTGGATGGCATATGCAATAGTATGATATGAAAAATGATTTTTATATGGGAATGTTGAAAAAGAAATTTATAGGAATCCTCAACTAGGATTTGATAGCTCTTCATAAAAATAATAAGATGTGCATGTTAACAAAAGACATTTTATGGTTTAGAAANTTTGAATGGCATATGCAATAGTATGATATGAAAAATGATTTTTATATGGGAATGTTGAAAAAGAAATTTATATGAATCCTCAACTAGGATTTGATAGCTCTTCATAAAAATAATAAGATGTGCATGTTAACAAAGACATTTTATGGTTTAGAATATTCATCAAGAATAAAATTTGACATATTTACGAAAGTCATGTATGTAAATGGGTTGCAATAAAATTAAGACGACCACACCCTCTTCACAAAACACTCCATTGAGGAAAAAATTGTAATTAACATTGTAAATGTTGATTATATAATTATTACAAGAGATTAAATTGAAGAAAATAAATCACTCGGAAAAAACTAGTTGAAGGCTGGGCAAACACATATTTTTAGGCATAGATGTTCAATTAAAATAAAGATCTTTATCCCTCAACAAAAATCTAGTATGAATCTTTGGAGAGTACACGTTGTAATTGAAGGGCATATAGCTTTATATTCAACACCTAAAGAAAACAAATGAAGAAACAAGTTTCTTTGTAGTTGTATTTGTTTTTTTGCCATTAGAAATACATAAACATTGTTTTTTTTTTTTTTGATAAATTACTGTCTTTAAAGACTTATTTTGGGTGGCTGCAACTTTTAAAAATGTGGTTGTAAAGCTGTGGTGGAGAAAACCTTTCCGAAAGCTTCAGTGGAACTTATAAATATTATTTTTTTTTCCCAAAAAACTCAAACAACAGTTTTCTTATACTACCGTACTTTAACAAATCGGCCAAAAAAAGCAGTTTCTCAACAAAAAATTTTCTAGAAAGTAACAAGTGAGCAATGGCANTGTGGTTGTAAAGCTGTGGTGGAGAAAACCTTTCCGAAAGCTTCAGTGGAACTTATAAATATTATTTTTTTTCCCCAAAAAACTCAAACAACAGTTTTCTTATAGCTACCGTACTTTAACAGATCGGCCAAAAAAAGCAGTTTCCCAACAAAAAATTTTCTAGAAAATAACAAGTAAGCAATGGCGGCCTGACAAATAAAATAGGCAAAAAGTTCGCCCAAACTGACCCTAAGCCCATTAAAATAATTCAATACTAGAAAATTACTTACTAGCTCATCTCTTTTCAATTGAGTCTCGAAAGTCTGTATAGTTGCGAACATTGAAATCTACTAGAAATTTTGCAATTAAAAATGAAATTTTGAAAATTTACCCCCATTTTTCGTATTTATCTGTTCACCAAGAAGAGTTACTAGTGCTACTAAAGAGGACAATATACCCCATTATCTATCTTTATTTGCTCATTAATGCATTATAGATTAATACTTCCTGGTTCTTTATTGTTTGAATCATTAATCAATGTGAGTTTGATCAGATATTTATTATTTTTTTCTTATTAATTGATCTTCAAAATTTAATATCACAAAGAAACTTCTTGTTTATTATAATAAAGAGAATGGGAACTTTCAAATCTATTTTCTTATGTTTGAATTATAATTGTAAAATTTTATTTAAGTGATAAAGATGGATATGAATGTAAGTTCCATCAAACTTTTGGTTGTTTATGAATTTATTTATTTGCATTTGAATTATCAAACGCAGTAAAATATATACTTTATTTTATTAAAATTTTAATATTTACAAATGAAATAAGTAAATTTGTGTAACATGATTTGTGGGTTTCTTAAAAATGATTGATTGACTTTAACAATATATGAGATGAGTTAGAAATTAAAAATAAATTATGATGCTGNATGGAACACCATGATGTATGAAATTAGAGGGATATATATTCCTTACATCCACAAAAGAATTTTAAATGCTATGAAACAAACTAACTCAAAAGTAAAAAATGCTACTCTATCTGTAAAATAAAAAACAAAGATCTTGACAATCAAGAAGCGTAATCTACTTATTATTAAATATTTTAGTATAATGTAGAATTATTGTCATCNATGGAACACCATGATGTATGAAATTAGAGGGATATATATTCCTTACATCCACAAAAGAATTTTAAATGCTATCAAACAAACTTACTCAAAAGTAAAAAATGTTACTATATCTGTAAAATAAAAAACAAAGATCTTGACAATCAAGAAGCGTAATCTACTTATCATTAAATATTTTAGTATAATGTAGAATTATTGTCATGAATTAGATCATAATCAAGATCTTAACATATGATTCTTAAATGATTAGAAGACAAAAAAATGCCTAGTTTCTTGCAAGACTGGATATGACTTTGAAAAGGTCATTCTTAGATTTCAAGTAAGAGAGCGTACCATCTCCAAATAAGGTATTTTCGCTCAAATGTACTAGAGAANTTAGAAGACAAAAAAATGCCTAGTTTCTTGCAAGACTGGATATGACTTTGAAAAGGTCATTCTTAGATTTCATGTAAGAGAGCGTACCATCTCCAAATAAGGTATTTTCGCTCAAATGTACTAGAGAGGATAAAATGATAATAATGTTAGATAACATTATCTTTAAAATACTAGCAATGATAACCGCCACATCTCAAAAAAAAGAAAAAAAAAAGGTTAGCAATCACTATTTATTCCACAAAAGAAGACAAAATTTCTCCTAATAGCAATCTATAAGGTAATTATTGTAACTGTTGNAAAAAAAAAAAAAAAAAAAAAGATTAGTAATCACTATTTATTCCACAAAAGAAGACAGAATTTCTCCTAATAGCAATCTATAATGCAATTACTGTAACCAAACTTTCTCAATCCTACAATTCAGGTACCAATAATAGAAAAGATAAAGTAACTCATGGTCCCTAATAACAAGATAATTCAAAGGATATTCATATTTCTCCTACATTTACTCATAAAAATATTCAAGATGTCCCTCTCCTTGCAACAAATCTTCCCAAAATCGNCTTCCTGACATAGAAATGAGACGAAAAAGAACACAAGCAAACACAGATCGTTTACGTGGTTCAATCCAACTGAATCTACGTCCACGGAAGGGAATCAATTCTACAAATCAAGTACCAATAATAGAAAAGATAAAGTAACTCATGGTCTCTAATAACAAGATAATTCAAAGGATATTCATATTTCTCCTATATTTACCCATAAAAATATTCTAGACGTCCATCTCCTTGCAACAAATCTTCCCAAAATCCATCAAATCACTACGCAATATAACTGCAAGATATTTTCAAGACCACACTATGAGGAAGGCGATTAGACAAGCTAGTTAAAAGGATGGGCTATATCTTCTTGAAGGTAAACGCATTTCTCATGTTCCTTCATTTCCACTACCAATACATAAATTATTTGGGAACACCATTATAGGCTAGGATATCTCTCTTTGAAAATCCTACAATGTATGTTGTCTTCTCTTTATGTATTAACATTGAAAAATTTTATTATGAGAATTGTGAAATTATAAAACATCATCTTATTTTTTCCTAAAAGTAATTCTAGGTCCTCTATTCCTTTTATGTTAATTAACTCCAATATTTAGGGAATTTTAAAAATCTCTAAAATTTTTAGAGCAACAGAATTTGTCACATTCATTCTTGATTGCACTAAAATTACATGTGTATATCCTCTCAAATTAAAATCTGATGTCACATAAAAATGTTCCAAACGAATAATGCTCATTATTATTTTAATCAAAATTTATATTTTTTTTACAATAAAAGATGCAACATTCATTAATCTTCTTGTCCAAACACCCCTCAACAACATGGGTGAAAAAAGATTTATAGCATTTAAAATTCACTTCCAAAAAGATGTTGAGAAGAAGCAACTCTAACTACCNGTCGAGTTCTCGCCGTCAAATTCCCAACCCTACTCCGACCCACCGGAAAGCAAAATTAGAGGTCTTATCTATCTTCGAAGTCCGGCGGAGTTGCAGAGCTAATCTGATGAAAACCGGAATTTCGGCTTTTGACTTACTATTTGCATTGTAATTTAATTTTGTGATNGTCGAGTTCTCGCCGTCAAATTCCCAACCCTACTCCGACCCACCGGAAAGCAAAATTAGAGGTCTTATCTATATTCGAAGTCCGGCGGAGTTGCAGAGCTAATCTGATGAAAACCGGAATTTCGGCTGTTGACTTACTATTTGCATTGTAATTTAATTTTGTGATGTTAAAAAAGACTATTTTTTTATAGCTTGTTTGTGATTAGTTTTTTTTTTTTTTTAAAAAAAGATATTTATTTAGCATGTTTTTTTTTGAAATTTTTTTATTTCTTAAATCAAACTAATATATTTTTTAAAACACTTAAAATAATATTTAGATATTTTTAGTATTTTAAAAAATATTCATATCTTAATCAAACATATCAAATATATTTTGTTTCAAATAAAAATATAAATAAAACAAAAGAAAAAAAAAGNTTTTTTTTTTTTTTTTTTTTTAAATATTTATTTAGCATGTTTTTTTTGAAATTATTTTATTTCTTAAATCAAATTAATATATTTTTTAAAACACTCAAAATAATATTTAAATATTTTTAGTATTTTAAAAAATATTCATATCTTAATCAAACATATCAAATATATTTTGTTCCAAATAAAAATATAAATAAAACAAAAGAAAAAAAAAAGTGAATCCATTTAGCCTCTTAGTGTTTGCTTAAGTGGAAGGTGTATTTATGAGTTGATGGATAAGATTAATATTTTAAAAGTTGCTAGTATTATATTTTTTTAAGATAATGAATGACTATCATGTTATAGTAAATTTAGCTATAAATATTATTTTTATCCTATTATTTAAAAAATAATAAAAATTGTAGACCAAAAATACACCTTGGTAAGAAAAAAACTAACTAAGTTTACAACCTTTTGGCTCAAAATTTATTTCAAAATTTTTTTGATTCATTAACTCAAATTTGTCATATATTATATCATTTAATATGATATTATTGAAAAGTAATTATTTGATCATTTGATTGGAATTTTGTACCTTAGATTTAATCACTCACTTTAATTTTATTTTTTTTTTAATTTTGATTCNATTGAAAAGTAATTATTTGATCATTTGATTGGAATTTTGTACCTTAGATTTAATCACTCACTTTAATTTTATATTTTTTTTTAATTTTGATTCAACTTGAACTCAATTTTGAAACTTGAACTCAATTTTGAGATGGCTTGAAATTAAGTCATTTTATGTTGAGTTTGTTCAACTTTAATGAAATTGACCTTGAGTCTAATTTAACTTGATGTTTCAAACATAGGATGAGCAAAATTCAATCAAATTCAACTCTTGTCAACCTTAATTCTAGTTCAATTCTTTTTTTTTTTCCGTTTGAAGAATGCCCATTGATCTTTGTAAAGCTAGATGTCAATCTTATTTGATTTAACTCAGCAAGGTATTGAGGTTTTCATGGAAGATTTCTTATTTTTTGGAGTTTCATTTGAGAGTTGTCTCTAGCACTTGGTCTTAATTCTTCAGAGATGTGAGAAGATCGGTGTAGTTTTAAACTGAGAAAAGTATTAATCTATGATTACTGAAGGGATAGTTCTAGGGTNAACATAGGATGAGCAAAATTCAATCAAATTCAACTCTTGTCAACCTTAATTCTAGTTCAATTCTTTTTTTTTCCGTTTGAAGAATGCCCATTGATCTTTGTAAAGCTAGATGTCAATCTTATTTGATTTAACTCAGCAAGGTATTGAGGTTTTCATGGAAGATTTCTTATTTTTTGGAGTTTCATTTGAGAGTTGTCTCTAGCACTTGGTCTTAACTCTTCAGAGATGTGAGAAGATCAGTGTAGTTTTAAACTGAGAAAAGTATTAATTTATGATTACTGAAGGGATAGTTCTAGGGTTTTTTTTTCCTTTTAATTTTGGAGTTACCATCATGTCTAATCATCATCTTAAATTTTCCTTTCCAAAGAACCCACTTACTTGAATTGTTGGAATGATATAGAGAAGAGGAGGGATCATAAAGGAGGTAAATAAGACAGAGACTAGGCAGACAAATTAGAAGGAAGAACCTGTAGAGCTTATGTGAGGTAAACCTCGTGCAAANACCCACTTACTTGAATTGTTGGAATGATATAGAGAAGAGGAGGGATCATAAAGGAGGTAAATAAGACAGAGAGTAGGCAGACAAATTAGAAGGAAGAACCTATAGAGCTTATGTGAGGTAAACCTCGTGCAATAAGTTAAGAGTATACCTCCAAACAAGATCAGATTGAGACACCTTGAACTGAATATCCATGAAAGAATATCTACATAAACTACTGATAACTAAAGAACCAAATGTGTATTTTTGTTCTAGGTCCAAGAGCACTCCCAAAGGGATGTATCCCATTTTGGTTAATTACATCTTGGAAAATGTTCAAGAATACTCTTGATTAAAGGAATCCTACTTACATTTAAGCGACGACTAGTAAAGGGGTGTCGCAAAGGATGGTTATCTTACAGGAGCATCTCAATGCTTTCAAAGTTCACGCCAATTCATATGGGCAAAGAGTGAGTCCCTCACGATCCCATATAGATGGCAGCTCATCAACAGTTGAGGCTTATGAAATAACCAGGTCACTTCATAAGGTCCACACTATGCTTTCAGGTTTAACTGTGCCATAAGAAAAGATAGCAAATCATCATATCCCAAATGGGAAGTGGCTTGTCCGCAGCCAGGGTGTATGAGGCGACATCAATGAAGTGTCAAGGGAACGACAGGGCTCAAAGTGAGTAAGCAAAGGAAATTAAAGTAATCATAATCGCATAGAGATAGCCGAATCCGTCATCCTAAGCTATTTAGACCATAAGTCTATCTGGTCGTGAAGATAGTCGACCCAACCAGACCAGAGACCTCTTGTCAGCAATCTAAGAATTGTATCTCCCAACAAAATTTTGGTAGCCCTAAGGTCAAGAGAAAGAAACTTTAAATCCCATGACCTTATATAGGTAGAAAGTAGAGGTGGGACTTATACTTGTCAAAGTGGCTAGAAGATCACTGGAGTGCAAAAAAAAAGAGAAGTGCGACTACAAAGCTGAGATGCTCCCACAAAGGACTTATTCCTTGGCTGGGTCAAGTAAGCCTCTAATACCTTAAATGTACCAGAAAACCATCTATGTAGAAATTTAAACTAAGTCGGTCAGTTTGAAGAAGCAAGGGGGCTTCTTCTCGGGACATGCAAGTATGATGTTATCTGTTGATCCCGACTTTTTATATAGATGTAAAATGTGATATATGTGATTATATACTTTAACTTGCTTAATAATTATTCCTAATTTGCAATAAATTCAAAAACTTGATCCAAAGCAAAAACTAGGTAAGTTTTCCACTATGAAACAAATAAGAATACAATTTTAATTTTAAATATGGGATACTACGTAAGTATACATATTATTATCAAGTAATATATGACTTTTTGATTAAGCCCTAAATATCAAACCCACAGGGATAATGACTATATGTTTTTTAGGAATTTAGAAAATTTAGATGACAAAAATCTACTTAGTAAAATATTCTTACTTAAACTTAAGATGCTAAAATAGAAATGTAAATTCGATCATTTTTGTAATTTTTTTTAGTTTATGAAAATAAAGTAAGCAACTAATTAACTTAATTAAATACTTGCAAGATGAAGGCATTATAAATAAAATATCTTCCTTCTTATCATGAATCAGTAATAAGTAGAGATATTCTGTTGTGGAAGTATTCTAAATGTGTTGTGTCAAATAGGAGAAATAAAATTCTTTACCCTTACTAACATTGGCTAATTTATAGTTTGAATGGTCTTGAAGACCGTCTAGGCAGAGAAGATACTAGCTCTCACTCTAGAGTTCCCTTTTCTCCCTCCCCATGGAGACTAACATTTTGTATCAAAACCTAAAACTATAAATCAAATTGGGGGCTTTAGTGTGTCACTCTAAAGTCCTCTAATTTTACACACTTGAAAAGTTTATTTCCCTATTTATTAGCACTCAACCCTATAAACTACATTCTCATCCATGATATCAATATGGGATTCTAACCATTTATTGACTGAAACAATACCAACTTGGATCTTACATGTTCTCACAATAGATATTAACATATTAATTGGCAAAATCAAGAAGTAAATGAAGTACAAGGTTTCAAATCGTCACAACTTCTTCCAACATTGAAGCCTAATACTTCAAACAACTTCCTTTCAACACTTATCATTTTAAGGAAAAAATAAAGAAAATTACTCAGAATCCATGGAGAAAACACAACCACACATGAGTTTGAATATAGAAATTATGCACACAAACAAGAAATCTGAATTAAAACCAAGTGTAGTCACAAAGATAAACATTTATCTCAAATCCTCTCCATCAAATGTCTTGAAGTTCCTTTGAATTCTCTTCCTTCACTCACAATACAAACTAACACTCAAAATAAAAA
>JXCR01140170.1:35326-131816 GCA_002079205.1 Phalaenopsis hybrid cultivar | reverse complement strand
TTTAAACTGAGAAAAGTATTAATTTATGATTACTGAAGGGATAGTTCTAGGGTTTTTTTTTCCTTTTAATTTTGGAGTTACCATCATGTCTAATCATCATCTTAAATTTTCCTTTCCAAAGAACCCACTTACTTGAATTGTTGGAATGATATAGAGAAGAGGAGGGATCATAAAGGAGGTAAATAAGACAGAGACTAGGCAGACAAATTAGAAGGAAGAACCTGTAGAGCTTATGTGAGGTAAACCTCGTGCAAAAAGTTAAGAGTATACCTCCAAACAAGATCAGATTGAGACACCTTGAACTGAATATCCATGAAAAAATATCTACATAAGCTACTGATAACTAAAGAACCAAATGTGTATATTTGTTCTAGGTCCAAGAGCACTCCCAAAGAAATGTATCCCATTTTGGTTAATTACATCTTGGAAAATGTTCAAGAATAGTCTTGATTAAAGGAATCCTACTTACATTTAAGCGACGACTAGTAAAGGGGTGTCGCAAAGGATGGTTATCTTACAGGAGCATCTCAATGCTTTCAAAGTTCACGCCAATTCATATGGGCAAAGAGTGAGTCCCTCACGATCCCATATAGATGGCAGCTCATCAACAGTTGAGGCTTATGAAATAACCAGGTCACTTCATAAGGTCCACACTATGCTTTCAGGTTTAACCGTACCATAAGAAAAGAGAGGAAGCATAGTGTGGACATCAATGAAGTGTCAAGGGAACGACAGGGCTCAAAGTGAGTAAGTAAAGGAAAGTAAAGTAATCATAATCGCATAGAGATAGCCGAATCAGGATATCATGGATCTGTCATCCTAAGCTATTTAGACCCTAAGTCTACCTGGTCGTGAAGGTAGTCGACCCAACCAGACCAGAGACCTCTTGTCAGCAATCTAAGAATTGTATCGCCCAACAAAATTTTGGTAGCCCTAAGGTCAAAAGAAAGAAACTTTAAATCCCATGACCTTATATAGGTAGAAAGTAGAGGTGGGACTTATACTTGTTAAAGTGGCTAGAAGACCACTGGAGTGCAAAAAAAAGAGAAGTGCGACTACAAAGCTGAGACGCTCCCACAAAGGACTTATTCCTTGGCTGGGTCAGGTAAGCCTCTAATACCTTAAATGTACCAGAAAACCATCTATATAGAAATCTAAACTAAGTCGGTCAGGTTGAAGAAGCAAGGGGGCTTCTTCTCGGGACATGCAAGTATGATGTTATCTGCTGATCCCGACTTTTTATATAGATGTAAAATGTGATATATGTGATTATATACTTTAACTTGCTTAATAATTATTCCTAATTTGCAATAAATTCAAAAACTTGATCCAAAGCAAAAACTAGGTAAGTTTTCCACTATGAAACAAATAAGAATACAAATTTAATTTTAAATATGGGATACTACGTAAGTATACATATTATTATCAAGTAATATATGACTTTTTAATTAAGCCCTGAATATCAAACCCACAGGGATAATGACTATATGTTTTTTTAGGAATTTAGAAAATTTAGATGACAAAAATCTACTTAGTAAAATATTCTTACTTAAATTTAAGATGCTAAAATAGAAATGTAAATTCGATCATTTTTGTAATTTTTTTTAGTTTATGAAAATAAAGTAAGCAACTAATTAANTATTCAATGAATCTTCTAGAAGTTGCCTCCTCAAAAGCCAATTGAATGAATTTTCATGTTAATGGGCTATTTCCCACATTTTTACCAAGGGTTGCTTCAAACATCTCTTCAAAAATCTATTCAAATTAAATAATTCATCTGATAACTACTTTTGGCATGTAAGCGCAAGAATCTGATGCTTAGGCGTGAAACCTCTGANGTCTTGAAGTTCCTTTGAATTCTCTTCCTTCACTCACAATACAAACTAACACTCAAAATAAAAAGAAAAGTGACTGGCGGCGACGGGGATGGGCGGCGGCAGCAGTGACTTAAAAGGATGACAGTTGTAAATTTAACGGGTGGCTGGCCTCTAGCGGTTGGCTTTGATGATCCAAGTCTTCTTTAATAAAAATCCAAGAGGTGTCTTGGTGTCTCTTCAAAAAGGTATCTCTATTCAATGAATCTTCTAGAAGTTGCCTCCTCAAAAGCCAATTGAATGAATTTTCATGTTAATGGGCTATTTCCCACATTTTTACCAAGGGTTGCTTCAAACATCTCTTCAAAAATCTATTCAAATTAAATAATTCATCTCATAACTACTTTTGGCATGTAAGCGCAAGAATCTGATGCTTAGGTGTGAAACCTCTGGCGCTTATGCGTCAATTCTGGGCACTTAGGTGCCTTAGTTCATTTTTTCACATTTCTTCATTTTTGCTCCAAATTTGACCATTTGTCACTCATTTTAGCATTTTTCATCAATTTGATTGTACCTAAAAGAAAAACACACAAATATATTTCATTAAAGCACAATATCTCAAAAATAGATATAAAAATATGTATAAAAACTATATATATTTTAGGTGTATCATCTACACAAGTCCTAATGTGGACGCCATATTAGTATGGCTTGGGTGATATCCATGCTTTGAAAAAAAAATTTTAAATTAGACCTGAGGCCATGCAGGAAATTACAAGTAGGTTTTAAAAATTTTGTAATGTTTTAATCCAAAATTATGATTAGTCTTGATATTTTATTAAGATTTTTGAAAAGATTAATAGTGTTAGGTCCTCAGAGAGCCTAAATTATACTCACATGATTCTCAGATAACTCACAAGTAGAGCAAAATGAACAGATACTNATCATCTACACAAGTCCTAATGTGGACGCCATATTAGTATGGCTTGGGTGATATCCATGCTTTGAAAAAAAATTTTAAATTAGATCTGAAGGCCATGCAGGAAACTAAAAGTAGGTTTCAAAATTTTTGTAATGTTTTAATCCAAAATTATGATCAGTCTTGACATTTTATTAAGATTTTTGAAAAGATTAATAGTTTTAGGTCCTCAGAGAGCCTAAATTATACTCACATGATTCTCAGATAACCCACAAGTAGAGCAAGATGAACAGATACGCATATAAGAATATTGAAGTTTGGTGATGTTAGGTCAAAAATATATCCAAAAAAATAGAAAAAGGCCGCTAGGTACCGCATATACAGACCTGGTCCTATTTCTATGCATCAAAGAGAATTAGAATTAAGGCATGGAACACTAGCCTACACCTCTTAGTTCTCATCACATGGTTATGCTCGTCCGACATCTCAAAAACTACACCCGTACCTTATTTCTAATACAGATGTGAGCCTAGAAAACTCTAAATAGCCAAAGAAAGACTCAATATGAATGAAAATCATGTTAGAATAAAGCTCTATCTACATTCAACGTAGTGAACCATGACGGTGGGAAGAGAGCTAAGCAAGCACTAGCAGAAAATGTGATGANACTACACCCGTACCTTATTTCTAATACAGATGTGAGCCTAGAAAACTCTAAATAGCCAAAGAAAGACTCAATCTGAATGAAAATCAGGTTAGAATAAAGATCTATCTACATTCAACGTAGTGAACCATGACGGTGGGAGGAGAGCTAAGCAAGCACTAGCAGAAAATGTGATGGTTTAACTTATTAATGCTCCTCTATGTTGAACATCGCTCCCTGCAAGAAGACTGCCCCTATATATATGTATATATATTTATATAAATACACAAAGACACACACNTCTTCCAGAACCCATCAATGATCTCTATCCAATGTGGGTTAACTCTTCTCCTCAGCTTGGCAAAATAAAAAATGAAATTCTAGCCAATGGATTGTGTGAATTATTATTCTTCTGTGAAGCACAAATTTCATGGATCTTTGCTTGGAATCTATGTCATCAACAAGATAGAGTAAATGTCAAAGGATTATGACGGACATTCTTTATCAAATGGTGGTCACAAGTCATTGTTGGTGATAAAATAATTCAAATCAATAAAGTCAATAATTGTAATATCAAAAATAATAGAGAACAAAGATCTCAAGAATTTTCACTTAAAGAAATTCATGATATAATTAAAAGGAAATATCCTCGAGAATCTCCGAATCAAATAAAACAAAGAATACAAGAACTTTATCAGAAACATATGAAAGAATTATTTGAAGCAGAAGACGACATTCCAGTCTCTAATCAAGGGTCATATGACGAAGAAAATTGGGAGGGAATGGTGACCCTCCTCGGCTTAAATTAATTGCAGTGGACCTCAATTGATTACTGTGGACCTCCACTGAGGTCATTTCAGAAAAAAAATTATGGGTAATAATGACAGTGGTTGAAATAGTACCGGTTGGTGGAATAGTGATTGTAATATGTGTGGTAGGTGTAATAGTATTTGAAAATAATTTCCTACTTTATGTCACATCCAACGGATGTGTTATCTTTTGTTTAAATCTATTGTGTTAAGTTTGGAGTCTACCCTTTACTATAAATAAGGGCTTTGTTTTCTTTGCTAGTGTGCAAGTTTCCTTTGAGTCCTTTCACTGTAATAAAGAAGCGTCTGTTTGGTGTGCTCTTCCAGTCTTGTGATCTGTAAGTTTGTACTGCTTTTAATATATATTTTTGTTTATTATATCCTGGTTTTAATTTATTGGTATCAGAGCCATGAGCGGCTAAATTCGTTCTGGAATTCCTTTTCTATAAGTAATTTTAATATGGTAACCTAACGTTGTCACGATAGGTATATCCTGTATTGTAAAGTTGGGTGTTGCTTTGCAACTTAATATCCTTGACTGAAATACATAATATACTGAGTTTGACCTTCTGGTCTGATAATATTATTGTTCTAAGCTAAAGCTTAATTTAGTGGCCATCGTCGCATGTGGGCTTTTTTAAGTCTGGGATGGACGCTTTGTTGCCTGGTTCTTGTTGACTCGACCCGTTTTGGATTAAAACTTTAGTGGGATAATAATAATATCATATAGTTGATGTTAGATTATTCTATTAAAATTATTTAAAGAAAAAGAATTCTAGATGTTTTTCTAATTGCTTTTCATGAGCATTTCTTTTAGATATAATAGTACTACGATATCTAAAAATCTAAAAAGATCTCAATCAAGAAATAATAATATTAAAAATGCACAATTACAGGAATATCCTGTAAGTGAAGAAGATTTGAATAAATGGACTATTCCTAAAGTAGAAAAAACTCTAATATATAAAATTGGAACTTTTGATTTTAAAGGAAAATCATCAATCAAAACTGTTGAACAATCGTTAACAATAGATGAACAAGAGAAAACAATTTCTCTTTTAAATAAAGAAGATCTAAGTAGTTACTTAGAAAATTATAAATATATTCACATAGGCTTAATACAAGTAGCATTTAAATCTCTTACGCTTAGAGGATTAAACACTTCAACTTTAGCCTGCATAAGAGATGCAAGGTGCCTAAATTGGGCACAATCATTANCTAGATCTAGGAGAGGAAGGAGATCCAGATCACAATCATCCTCTCAAGGTTAAATTACATTGTTAGAATATTAGGGGAATTGCTCACCCCCTCTCCCTCAGAAGGTTAACACATCTTAACAAAAAATATCAACTGTGGTGTTTATCTATTTTAGAACCTTTGGTACATAAAAACCTCTAACGGCTGATTAATGGGTCCACTTTACTGTCACCAGGGGTCTTCCACAAGAGGATCCTCTTTCTCCAACCATTTTCATACTGGCTTTGGATTATCTTTCCAGAATGATTGACAATTGGCTTTTCTCCAACTCGTATGCCAGGTACCATCACAGATAAAATATTGTTTTATCTCACCTGGTTTATGCTGATGATATCATGATTTTTTTCAAGAGCTAATAAAAATGCAGGAAAGAAAGTTACTAGGTGTCTTAAGCTCTTCCAACAGCACTATGGAATGCTTTTCAACAATGGCAAATGCAATGTTATCATCAGTAGAAACACCTCCTCCAATATAACAAATTAGATCCTTGAACATACAAGCTTCTCTGAAGCCTCAACTCCTCTTAGATTTCTTGGAGTTATTCTCATCAAAGGAAGGGTGAAACAAACACAATTTGATGAAGTCCTGGGAAAGATTGTTGATTAATTGTCCAACTAGACTTTTTCTTTTCTATCTAGTGGAGGTAGAATTACACTACGCAAGAGCATCCTTACTATTTTTACCTCCTATCTCTTACAGATGACCTCAAAGAAGAAGAGCTCTCAACTACAAATGGAAAGACTTTTCAATAGGTTTCTTTGGGCTGGGAGCAGACACCAACTACATTGGGCTAGTTGGTAGAAGGTTGTTAAACCTTTTACTGCTGGTGGGCTGGGGTTTAAAGATCTGAAGCAGCTGCAATAGGTGAACTTCTCTAAAATTTGGATCAAGTTTAGACAGCAAGATTCATTATGGGATAAGTTCATGTGGGCCTTGTAACTTGTCTAGTAGGTATTAACTCATTATGCTCATTCACAGTTATAATTACTCCTCCTTTCTTAGGAACACAGTGAATTGCACTAACCCATGCACTATTTGAAATAGGGTAGATAATTTCAGCATCTAACCACTTTAAAATTTCTTTCTTAACAACCACTTTCATAATAAGATTTAATCTCCTTTGTGGATTAGCCCTGGGTTTGCAGTTATCTTCCAAATTAATTTATGCATCAACNTATATATATATATATATATATATATATATATATATATATATATATATATATATATATATATACATTTATAAAACCAACTGGGTACTGATAATAATGAGAAAGGGGCTTCAGACCATGTGGAACTCCTACAATCTGCTTATAGAGAACCTGTGGTGACCCAAACTGCTCTCCCTCCTGAACTTAACAAAATAGTTGATCCCATAATTGAGATAAGCAAATTACATACAGAGCTACAAAGGGAAAATAACTCCAACTCCCAGCATAATCAGTTACTGGAAGGTGATTGTTCCCTCCCCAGAACAACTTTGATTTCCTCACCAGGAGCACTAACAAAAATGACCCTGAGCTTGGACCAGGATTGGCAAATTCAAAAAGCAAAAAAGAAGAAGAAGATAAATATTGAACTGCACATGCTTCAGGAAGGCAGTTCCAATGCTCTCAACAGCCCTCCTAGATTGGATTCCCCTTCTAGATCTAGGAGAGGAAGGAGATCCAGATCACAATCATCCTCTCAAGGTTAAATTACATTGTTAGAATATTAGGGGAATTGCTCACCCCCTCTCCCTCAGAAGGTTAACACATCTTAACAAAAAATATCAACTGCGGTGTTTATCTATTTTAGAACCTTTGGTACATAAAAACCTCCAAAGGCTGATTAATAAATTTTAAGACTTCTCCTAATTTACCAATATCACCAATTTTTTCAGAAAAGAGATAACTTGGACGGTTGTTTTGGACCATCCTCAACTGGTCCATCTTTCTTTTATTATGAATGGGTATTCTTGTCATGTAACTTTTGTCTATGTAGGGTGTAACAAAGCCTCCAGAACTGAATTGTGGTCTATTCTTCATTTTATTGGGTCCAGTATGACAGATAAATGGATGGTGGGTGGAGATTTCAACTGCATTGCTAATCCTGCTAAGAAGATTGGTGGTAGATCCCCAAACCAATCAAAACTAACCACCTTCAGTGATAATATCCAGCTAGCATAGCTGTTTGACATTGGCTTTAATGGCCCTCCTTTAACTTGGAGGAGGGGGGAAATCTGGGAAAGACTGGACAGATTCTTGGTGAAGACTGCTGGCTAAACCATTTTCTTCACACTTTAGTAACTCACATGAGTATGGCTAGTTCTGACCATGGGCCTTTGTTGATTTATATTGATGTTCCTCCCCTCTCACCATCCAGAATTTTTTTTCCATAAGCTTCTGACCCAACCTCTGGCTGAGAGAACCCTTATAGATGCTAATTTCTTTAGAGATGGTCATTCATATACTAGTGTCCTTAATTTGACTCACATACCTGAGGAGAATGAAATCTGGCAGGCCTTACAATCCATTAACAGTGCAAAGGATGTTGATCTAGATGGGTTTACTGCTGACTCCTACAAGAAAGCCTGGAATATAAGAAAACAAGACCTCATCACGGGTTTTCAAAGTTTTTTGTAAGGAAATCAGATTCCACAGTACTTCTATGACTCAAGCTTGGTGCTCATTCCTAAATAGACTAAGAAAAAATAATGGGAACCAGTTTAGACCCATCAGTCTTATCCCTATAATCTTTAAAATTATCAGCAAGATCATTGTTGTCAGACGACAGCCTCACCTTGGGAGACTTATTAGCCCTAACCAGACTATCTTTTTCAAGGGAAGAGCAATTGCTGATAATGTGTTACTAGCTCAAGAACTGCTGCTTGACCTAGATAAAACATGCAGTGGAGAAAATGTGATATACAAGTTAGACATCCAGAAAGCATATGATAGCTAGAGGCTTTAACAGAGATTTTTGTTGAGCTGGCTCATGTGGGGGAATGACTTCTCCCATATTATCTTCCTCCACCCCAATCAGTGGTGGTACATTCCATCCTGATTAATGGTCAAGCATGGGCCTAATTTACTGCCACCAGGGGTCTTCCACAAGGGGATCCTCTTTCTCCAACCATTTTCATACTGGCTTTGGATTATCTTTCCAGAATGATTGACAGTTGTCTTTTCTCCAACTCCTATGCCAGTTACCATCACAGATAAAATATTGTTTTATCTCACCTGTTTTATGCTGATGATATCATGATTTTTTCAAGAGCTAATAAAAATGCAGGAAAGAAAGTTACTAGGTGTCTTGAACTCTTCCAACAGCACTATAAAATGCTTTTCAACAATGGCAAATGCAATGTTATCTTCAGTAGAAACACCTCCTCCAATATAACAAATTAGATCCTTGAACATACAAACTGCTCTGAAGCCTCAACTCCTCTTAGATTTCTTGGAGTTATTCTCATCAAAGGAAGGGTGAAACAAACACAATGTGATGAAGTCCTAGGAAAGATTGTTGATTAATTGTCCAACTAGACTTTTTCTTTTCTATCTAGTGGAGGTAGAATCACACTACTCAAGAGCATCCTTACTACTTTTACCTCCTATCTCTTACAGATGACCTCAAAGAAGAAAAGCTCTCAACTACAAATGGAAAGACTTTTCAATAGGTTTCTTTGGACTGGGAGCAGACACCAACTACATTGGGCTAGTTGGTAGAAGGTTGCTAAACCTTTTACTGCTGGTGGGTTGGGGTTTAAAGATCTGAAGCAGCTGCAATAGGTGAACTTCTGTAAAATTTGGATCAAGTTTAGACAGCAAGATACATTATGGGATAAGTTCCTGTGGGGGAAGTATTGCAAAGCTGCTCACCCCATTCCGATAAACAAAAAGACTGGGGACTCTAAGATTTGGACCAATATGTTGAAAGTAAGGAATTTAGCTGAAGACCTCTTTTTATGGGATCTTGGAAAAGGCAATGTTCATTTCTAGCTGGATCATTGGTGCCCAAAAGAGATGTTGGAACCTTCCTCAACTGATATAAGTCTAAATCTCAGGGTTGCTATCTGTTGGGAGGGAGATCTTTGGTCCTTCGATAAACTTCACTCTTTGCTGAAGGACTCTTTTGCTCTGAACATTTCCAAGGTGCATTTTGACAAAACCAGACAAGATAAAATTAAATGGATACACAACACTAACCATAGCATCACTAAGTTCATATACCTCAAACTTAATAGTTGGAATGATGTCCTCTGGGGGAAGATTATATGAAACAAATTTTTATCCCCTTTAATGTATTTCTATTGCTGGAGGATATTTCAAAAACTACTTTCTACTAATGATATTCTAAAGTTGAAGGGACTGACAGGCCCATCTAGATGCTATCTACGTAAAGCTACTAAGGAGACTATCTCACACCTATTTTTTGAATGCACTTTCTCACAACAAGTTTTGAGAGAGCTTTTAAATCTGCTACTGCTGAATAATCTCAACCTCTATTGGCTAAACCTGTTTGAGTGTTGGATCAACTAGAGGAAGGCTAAGGCTGGTCCCATTCCTTTAATTGTATCCTGGTTCCTTTGGATGGAAAGAAACCTTATCAAATTTGAGGAAACTACTGCCAATGCTAGCAAGGTGGCTAGGAACTGCATTTCTTATTTGCTCAAACTAATCAAGTATAAGTCCTTCCCTCAGATTTGCATAGTACAACTGGCAGGATCTCTCAAATTGCTGAAAATAATCAAAGTACATTGGAGGACTCCCGCATA
This sequence comes from Phalaenopsis hybrid cultivar, assembly GCA_002079205.1. Lineage (NCBI taxonomy): Eukaryota > Viridiplantae > Streptophyta > Magnoliopsida > Asparagales > Orchidaceae > Phalaenopsis > Phalaenopsis hybrid cultivar. Next base: position 121,618 of record JXCR01140170.1, on the reverse strand, counting down.
TCCTTATATAAAAGTAAATACTGATGGCAACTTCTCACATTTTGGTGCAGGGATGGGAGGAGTGTTCAGAAATCATGAAGGTAAATGCTTAATCTGGTTTTCTACTCCCATTTTGGCTGAAGATGCTCTGGAGGCAGACGAATTGAAGTCTATTGGGCACTTAAATTGGCTTCCATGTCCAACTGGTTCCACCTGTGGGTGGAGGTGGATTCCACAAATTTACTGATGTTGTTAAATGACAATGATGCATGCTCCTGGAGACTGTCCCAATGGCTGTAAAAGATAAACCATCTCAAAGCTTCCATATTGGTCAAGACTTCTTTTGTTTATAGGGAATGAAATTGTCCTGCCAACTGGCTTGCTAGAAAAGGCTTATCTACTGCTAAAGTCAATGTATCCAATCTTCCCCCTCCTCCTTTTGTTTTTTTTTTTTTTGCTTGAGGGAGACCTGTTAAAGGCTCCACACACCTCAGACTTGTATCTGACTCTTTAATGGAATAGAANATATATATATATATATATATATAAACACTTCCCCAAGCAATCTCTTGAAGTTCCCTAACTTCCTTGACTCCAATAGACTTTTACAAGGCTCACAACACTCATATACTATTCACCCACTCTAATGGGGATCTACCTTAATCACTCTTGCACACACATGCACCCTCTAGCACTCTATCCCTCTCTAACACTCTCTAGCACTCCCCTTTTTTGTTTAGAATTCGTCCCTATATGTAAAGCTTTGAAAATCATCAAGGGTTGCTTCAGACATCTCTTCAAAATTTGACCAAATTAATTGAATAAAAGGTATAACCATTTCTGGCGCGTAGGCACCACTCTTGTCTGGATTTTGGCGTTTAGGCACCGGAAGTGGTGCTTAGTTGCCACTGCTCCATAACTTCATTTTGCATCCACTTTCACTTCCTTTCCTATAAACTTCATTTCCTGTATTAATCAATTTGAGTCTCCCATAAATATGTGCATAACTTCTGGAGTTGCCCCTCCTCAATGATGCATCAGCAACCATGATGCCTCTAGCCAGCAAAGACCTTCCATGCCATCGAGAGACATTACTTTGCTCCATTGTTGCTTTCTTAGCTCCTTCAAATTTGTCCTTCAAATTTAGGATTTTTGGTTTATTGTTCAGCTGATTTGTATATTGCTGGCTCCTCCCATTGTTTAAGTTGTCAATATCAGCCAAAGCTTTCCTCCCATTCTTCACCATCCCCTTGCTATTTTTAAGATCAATCTGAGCAATGGATTTGGTAGAAGCTTTAGCCAACATAGGCTTCCTCGGAGGCATATCCCTCGATGCTAAGCTTGCTATTCTTCCATGATCACTTCCTATAGCCTTAAAATCTTGCTCCACTTTCTTGGTTGCCTTGGACTCATCTAAGATTCAGATTCCACTGGCTGCTCTGCCCTTCGGAGCCACCATTTTCTTGTTCTTTGTGACAATCGTTGTCGAAATGGAGAAAGAGAGAGAGAAAAAGATCTATATGTATATAGATGTATGTATACATACTTATATGTATGTATACATATGTGTATATGTATGTATACATATCTAGATATGTATATATATGTGTGTATACATATGTGTATATGTACATATATGTATGTCTACATATATGTATATGTATATATATGTATGTATACATATATGTTTATATGTATATATGTATATATATGTATGTATACATATATGTTTATATGTATATATGTATATATATGTATGTATTCTTTCATGATCACTTCCTATAGCCTTAAAATCTTGCTCCACTTTCTTGGTTGCCTTGGACTCATCTAAGATTCAGATTCCACTGGCTGCTCTGCCCTTCGGAGCCACCATTTTCTTGTTCTTTGTGACAATCGTTGTTGAAATGGAGAAAGAGAGAGAGAAAAAGATCTATATGTATATAGATGTATGTATACATATTTATATGTATGTATACATATGTGTATATGTATGTATACATAACTATATATGTATATATATGTGTGTATACATATGTGTATATGTAANGAAATAAGATGGAAATTAAATATAAAATTTCTTCTGCTAATATTTGTAAAAATGATATTTGTATTAATACTCATTTCTTGCTAGTTAAAAATTTAACTCAACATAATATTTTGGGAACTCCCTTTCTTTTAAAATTATGCCAATTAATAAAATAGATAATACTGGCATATATTCTAATAAATTTGGAAAAACCATTATTTTTGAATTTATTACTAATCCTAGAGAAATTATTTTGAATGAAAATAAATAAATTTAAATTAAAACAAAATCAAATTAATTTCTTACAAGAAGAAATTACTTTATTATATATAGAAGAAAAATTGAATAATAATTTAATAAAAGAAAAAAATTCTACTTTACATAAAAATATGTTAAAGGAGATTTGTGGTGACAATACAACTACTTTTTGGGATAGAAAAAAACACTGTATTGCTTTATCATATATTGATAATTTCAATAAAAGAAATATGAAGACAAAGGCACGACATTGTCAAATGAATCAAGAATATTTAAAAATTTGCAAAGAAGAAATTAATGAACTCCTTAATAAGAAATTAATTAGAAAATCTAGTTCACCATGGAGTTGTACTGCATTCTATGTTATGAATAATGCAGAAAGGGAAAGAAATAATCCTAGATTAGTTATTAATTATAAACGTTTAAATGAGGTTTTAAAATGGATTCGTTATCCCATACCAAATAAAAGAGACTTACTTAATCGCTTAAGTAAATCTTTAATATTTTCAAAATTTGATTTAAAATCTGGATACTGGCAATTCAAATATTTGAATTTGACAGATATAAAACGGCTTTTACTGTTCCGTTTGGTCATTGAATGGAATGTTATGCCGTTTAGCTTAAAAAATGCTCCTTCTGAATTTAATAAAATTATGAAAGAAATCTTCAATCCATATTCTGATTATATATTGGTTTATATTGATGATGTACTTGTTTTCTCTAAATCAATAGAAGAGCATTTTAAACATCTACAAACTTTTCAATGACTTGCCAAAAATAATGGGCTTGTAATCTCTGCACCCAAAATAAAATTATTTCAAATTGAAATAAAGTTTTTAGGACATAATATTGTCCATAATACAATTATTCCAATTGAAAGAAGCATTGAATTTGCTTCTAAATTTCTAGATGAAATCACTGATATTTGACAATTACAAAGATTTCTTGGTTCGCTCAATTATGTAGCAAACTATTATAAAAATTTTATTTTAGATGCTGCTATTCTTTATAATAGATTAAAGAAACAACATAATCCATGACAAAAATCATACTAAAGCTGTCCAAATAATTAAGTAAATGGTAAAAATGTTACCTTGTTTACATATAGCAGACCCGTCTCTCCCTAAAATAGTAGAGACAGATGCCTCTAATATTGGCTATGGAGGTATCTTAAAGCAAAAAGCTTTTAATAAAGAACAATTAGTCCGCTTTACATCTGCCAAGTGGAATACTNCACACACATATATATATATATATATATATATATATATATATATATATATATATATATATATATATTAATGCACACTTCTCACATCTCAGAAAGCATACAAAAGATAGCATGCAAAAAGAAGTTTGACAAGGGTAACCAAACCAGTAGAAAGCAATAACAAGGACATCAAAAAGACTACCAAGCACACTAGTCCTAGTTTAACACACCATCTAACATATAGTGTCTTAGTCATATTATCTAAGTGTGTGCATGTGTGGGTAAAAGGCTTTGCACATGTTTTGATGGGGTCGCCATCTCTGACCCCATCTTGAGGATCAAAAGATTCTAGGAGGTGCTATTAGTTGCAAGTTTTGTATGAATAAATTGTTTTTAAAAAGTTGACATCATGTATTATTTAAGCTAGGGATGCAAATAATTTCAAAATGGATCTTGAAAATATGATGCCAATGCAATAAAAATATAGTTTTTATTTATATTTTTAAAGTAGTTCATAGGAAAGGAAAAGCCTAAGTGGCACCTATTAGACCCCTTGGAACTTAGCACAACATGTGCATGCTGGTCATAGTGTGATAGCTAATACTGCCCACTAAGACACCCTCATAGGAAATTGTTGTTGTCGCATTATGCAGTGGGTCACTCAGCTAATGAGTTTGAATAATTGTCAAGATAATCAGAAATGCACATGAAGATTCAAAGTGATGTTGTGCTTTGTGATCACTCCATCAATGATACTAATGACACATACACCAAAGTGCAAATATGCACATGCAAGGCACGTTGCACAAGTGGTATTATTCTTGGCCACCTAGGCTATAGTATGCCACGGAGGAGAATTACACCTTACCCAAATAACAATCAAACATACATGCAAATGATTGCACATAAAATATATGGTGCACTATGCAAACAAAAAAGCACAAGCATCATGCAAAAGAATGTGTTGGTGCAGTGTAAGGTGTTGTCATGGGGAATACATAATATGATGTGCCAAGCTTGGCAAACGTGGCATACCCATGTGAAATGCATCACTCATTAGGCGAGTTTAGAGGCTAGGAAGCGTGACCCACACCAAGTAACGCGATGACAAACCTACGACACTTTGAAATGGTGTCATAAGAAATAAAGAAATGTGATTCTCAATAGAGAGAATCACAAGCTGCGTAGACTTAGTGTGCAAGTTGTCCCCACAGAGGACACATGAGTGTCAAACTAAGCATGTAAGGACACAAACTCAGGAGGAAACCATGTGCATATGAAATGCAAACATGCAGTATGATATGCAACTAAACATGAGGGTGTGCAATTCTAAGTGTGAACTCACAAGGGGCACAATGCACGATGACATCAGAATGTCAAGAAGCGGGCACAAAATTTTGTGCCCAAAGTGGGGCATAAATACCCACTATGAGCATATCGAGGCATTTGTTCATTGGTACATGACATGGTGCAAGTGCAAATGTGATAGCATTCACATGCTCTCTATTCTTCTTTTTAAGAATAATCTTAGTGTTGTTAGGAAGAGTTTCTTGGGGTCTTTTGCTAAGTGATTTAGCAATCTATCCCAATTGATTTTCTATGTTCCAAATTACTGCACCTTCACATTGTAGTTAATTCCTTATTTACAATACATCTTCCTCCCAAAACAGCTTCTATTCCTTGAATTGTGGGTTAGAATTAAATCATGGAGGATAAGAAGGTATATAGTTGGTATTTCTGATCCTGATATTTTTTATATATAAGGATTTATGAAGTTAACACCACTACTTGAAGATTTTAATCCTGGTAATGGCACCAAAAACTTGGTTCCAAACTTGATCCCAAGCAAAGTAAGATTTCAATTATATTTGTAGGGATTCTACGCAAGTATACATATCATTATCAAGTAATATAGAGCTTTTTGATTAAGCCTTGAATATCGATCCCATGGAGATCGAGGTTAATCACGGTGGCTTTCAAGAAAAGTTCTAGTCTAGAATAACTCATCCTAGCTTAGAAGATTGATAAATGTTTGATTTTGATTATATCCTACAATAATCACTATAATAATACTTCTACTCCTAAACTAAAATACTTAGTGAAAACCAGAAAGTGGGGTTTAATATATTAAAAGTACTCTTCCTCATACAATGAAATTAGTGACATGTATAAAGTAAACAAGTAGTGAGAGAGATTGTGATAAATAGGAGCAATTATATTTTTTACCCTTATTAGAGATGCTATAAAGAACATTGGTAAATCTAAAGTTTGAATAATTCTAAAGACGGGCTAGGTAGGAGAGATATCAGCTCTCACTCTAGAGTTCTCTCTTATCATTCCACTTGGAGGCTAACATCTCGCATTAAAACCTAAATCATTAGACCAAATTAGGAGGCTTTAGTCTGTCACTCTAAAGTTCTTTAATTCTACACCCATTATAGATTGTTTTGTTATTTATTTGCACTCAACTATATGGACTACATTCTCATCCATACAATTTCATGTGATTCTACAATAGTTGATTGAGACAATACCATCACGGATCTTACATGTTCTCACAACAGATTTTAACATGCAAGTTGATCAAGTTTATATGTAAATGAAGAACAAAATAAAATCATCACAATATATTCTCACTCTAGTCAATTTTATATCTTACACGTGCATACTAATTCATTATAAGAGGGAAGAGTAAAGAAAACTATTCACTACACATGGAGAAACAACAATAGCTTTTCATTGAACAAGACTTTGAAACCATACAAATAAAGTATTAAATTCAAATCAAAATACAATGAAAATACTTATCTCTGATGTAAATCAAACTCTCCTTGTATACCAAAAGCAATCTCCTTACAATCCTCTCCAAGAATAAAGTGAAAAGAAAAGAAGTAATTCTCACACTCTCTCTTTATCTCTCATCTTATCACCCCACTTAGGGCTTACGCCCAAGCCTTCTTCCACTTCTCCAAGCCTTCTTCTCCTCTTTTTAATTAACTTAAGAGTCCAAGAGTTCTTTTAAAAGCATTTTCAAGCCTTATTATAATTTCCCAAGAGATTCTTAAGTGTCTCTTCAAAACTATCCATATTCATTGAATCTTCCAAATGGTGCCTGAAGTGCCTCTTCAAAACTCCTTCTAACCACCCCAAATCCTTATAAGAAGTCCATTTTATCATTTACAATGAATTCCTCAAGATAAACACGAAGCACCGCTTTAAAAATCATCCAAATTCGATGTATATTCTAGAAGATATGTTGAAAACCGTGTTTGGTGCCTAAGCGCAAGCGCCCTCCTTTCTGTCTGGTGGCATCTAAATGTCATATTGAGGCGCTTAAGTGCTAGGCATAGGAACTCAAGTGCCTCGTTTCGGTCCCCATGGCTCCTTTTGCAATAATTTTTGTCCATGGTGGTTGTAACCACGTATTAAGCCAATGGGTGAACCAAAAACCTCTTCAAAATTTGCAAAAACTAAATTTACTCATCCAACAACTGCCACTGGCGCTTAAGCGCGGGGCCTCTGACGCTTAGGCGCGACCTTCTCTGTTTAACCGGTACTTAAGCGTTGGATCTGGCTCTTAGGAGCCAAGACACTCTTGCCCAATTTTCACCTATTTGCTCCAAATTTGATCATTTTTCACTCCTTTGAACATTTTTCATCTTTTACATATATCTGAAAGAAAAACACACAAATACCTTCCATTAAAGTGCAATATCTCAAAAATAGGTATAAAAATACATCCAAAAAATACTTTATATTTTAGGTGTATCAAAATCCCTTAAACTTAAAATGTTATTTGTCCTAAAGTGACACTTCAATCTTTAAAAACTAAATAAGTATGATATGCATTTGAGTTTCTTTAGGAGTTACTATATTTAGAAAAATATTAGTCCAATTTAGAAAAAATATTCAGTAATTGAGACCAACTTAAAGTTTAGAAATTCTTAAGGTTAAGAAAGATGAAAATATGAGTTCCTATCTAATTTAGAAATATTGTAGATTTTCCAAATTTAGAAATTAATCCTTTTATTTTCTCTAATTAAAAATTTTTATTTTTAAATAATTTTACTTACTATATTATATCCCTAAGCTTAAGAGTTTCTCAAGTCTTATACTTTAAAAAGATCAAATGTGGAACCAATTTTTGATTAGGCATTAATCCACAAGCTTCTTCTCCCTAACTTTTTCTCTTTTTCTTCTCTTCTTTTTTTTTTCAAGATACAACAAAACACAAATTTCAAATATAAAAGAAAGTTCATACAACAATAATAAACAAACAACACTTATCTGAAACTCTTTCTCAAACCAAATCCTTTGTATCCTCTCTTAGGAAAAGAGAGAAGAAATCGCTCACTTCTCTTCCTCTCCAACACTTCTTAAAGAAAAATTCACACTTAAACTCACCACAAAAATTGAAAACTATAAAGAAAATAACTAACTAATGGTGTGGAATGATGTAAAGTGGCTAAAAGAGATGTGAAATGGATGGCTGAGAGAGGCAAAGGAAGGGTTTTTTATCAATTTTGGCTCTAAATAGAGTCTAGGGTTGGTTCTCCAATAGGTGCATCCAAAATTTCTTCAAAAAGCGTGCAAATTTGTCAAATCTTCTAGAAATAGGGCCTGCACCAACACTGGCGTCGTCAGCGCCCATTCTGGTGTCAGAGGCGATTTAATTTAGATCATCTTCTCTATCAAATGCCTCATCGGTGCCCAGTCTGGCGCCATCAGCGCTGAACAATTTTTCAAATTCTCCATTTTGACTCCAAATTTCATCATTTTTGCTTCCTTTTTGCTCAAAGTCCTAAAAATTAACAACCTGCAATAAAGCATAAAAAATACCTTCCATTAAAGTGGAATATCACAAAAAATGAACATAAAATATGGTCTAAAAATGCATATATTTTTTGTGTATCAAAATCCCCCAAACTTAAACGTTACTTGTCCTCAAGTAACTCCTTCACAATGTAAAAATATGACTCATGGAAAAGATTTTAACTTCTATATTTCCATATTTTAGTCCATTAAATACAACAACATAACTTAAGAGAAATGTATTGCAAATTATTCATATTAAAGCCACTTAGAATATCCATATAAAAAAGAACTTCATGAAACTTTACAAGTAAATATGCTAATACTAAAATATAAGTTTAGAAAATGTAGCCAAGTCTTCTTCTTTAAGTTGATTCAAGTGAAGCCAATTTTTAATTATGCATCTCCTCAAGCTTCTCCTCACATCTTTTTTTTCTCTTTTTCAGGATCATTTTCAATCCTTTTTCTTTTCTTTTTTAGGATCATTTTCAATCCTTTTACTTTTTTTTTCTTTCTTCTTTTTTTTTATGTGAGGATTACTATATTTGGATAGCCTTTAATGATTTTGAGCTTCACTATCCTCTTCTTAAAGTTAAAAACTATTCACATTCCTTCACTTTATAAATTTATATTAGCTTTAAAGATTTTTCATAAAGTTTATTATTTTCTTCTTACATGAATCTCTAAGATTTTTAATACTTCAAAAATACAAATTTCTTTACTTACAATAGAAAAACATAGTCCTATTCCTCTATACCAAATATCTTAATCTTCAAAATTAACCTCTTAAAATAGAAACCATAGTCTTATTCTATCATACCAAATATCTTAATCTTTAAAATTAACCTTTATTATTTAGAAATTTTTTACTTAAGTTTACTATATATTTAGAAACACAAATATTTATCTAAAGTTACCCTCTAATACCAAAGGTCATGTTAAATTTTAAAATATTTTGAAAATATAGCTAATTAAGAACAAATAAAATTAAGTCTCTTTTTTTTAAAAAGGAATTTTCCTTTCCCCCCAAACTTAAATTTTTAAAAGATTTTGCATGAAAAACAAAAAAAATAAATGGTGAAAGAAAACATTTAATACATAAAGAAAAGACATACCTATTAAAGGTTCTAGATTTGAAACTTAACTCTGAAATATTGCAGGTGCTAATATGAAAAGCTACAAGACTTAAAACATTAGATAACTCATAATTCATAATAAAAAGTTATTGAGAAATAGTTAACTACAAATACATCCAACAAAGTACTAAAAACTAACAACTTCCAGTAGCTTCACAGATCTATTGTTCACAACACAGCATACAATTAAAGTAAAGTATCATAGTCTACAAACAAAGAGCCTCAACAATAAAGTACAACTAAACATAAACTATACAAAAATCTAACTAAAGCATCATCAATCATCGTCTTCTTCTTCTTCTTCTTCCACATCCAAATTCTGCTGCTGATATGGAGTAAAAATCAGGTGAGTAGACAACTGAACTGAGTGGTCACTCCCTCCTGTATCTGACCATTGCATCATCATAAGCAGCATCATATTCAAACTTTTGTGNAACTCTGAAATATTGCAGGTGCTAATATGAAAAGCTACAAGTCTTAAAACATTAAATAACACATAATACATAAAAAATTGCTGAGAAAGAGTTAACTACAAATACATCCAAAAAAGTACTAAAAACTAACAACTTCCAGTAGTTTCACAGATTTATTGTTCACAACACAACATACAATTAAAATAAAGTATCACAGTCTACAAATAAACAGTCTCAACAATAAAGTACAACTAAGCATAAACTAAACAAAAATCTAACTAAAGCATCACCAATCATTGTCTTCTTCTTCTTCCTCTTCCACTTCCAAATTTTGCTTCTGATATGGAGTAAGAATAGGGTGAGTAGGAAACTGAACTAAGTCATCACCACTCATGTATCTGACCATTGCATCATCATAAGTAGCAACATATTCAAACTTTTGTCATATCAAATCATCATTGTGAGCATTTCTAGCCTTCATATTTTCCATTCTACTATCCATTATCAAGATATCTCCATATTGGATCATCATCTGCTCCATAAGTTCCTGGATTGTAGGGGTACTAGAAGTACTTAAAGTATAAGGAATGTCCTTGGTCCGTCTTCCAGATCTCCATCCAACATGAGATTCATAAGTCTTTATATTGGCAAGCATAATAGGTTTTAGAGGTTCAATCCTATCCTCATCTGCTCTAAAATCAACTTCTGTCTGTTCACATAGTGTGAAGTTCAGAGCAGGGTGTGCCGGACCACCAGTGGTTTCTCCTAAAGCAATAGATCGAGTGTTCTTATAAATAATAGAGCCTACATTTATCCTCATCACCTGGTGGATACAGAAGTTCATGATGGTTCTATCCTTTGTAACTTTACTATGATGATTTGTTGGTATCATTTTTCTGGAAATAAAGTAGTGTCAGGTCTTAGATACTACATTTAACATAGAAAGAGGAAAGTTTACCTTAACACCATTCTTCACTTTCCAAGTTCCTCTTCCATCAGTAAGAAAAGAAATAATCTCATCCAAGGCCTCATTCATAGCAGAAAACAATTTGTACTTGCAACTATACACATCTTCTAATTGATAAAATTCATTAATCTTCTTCGGAGTAAACTCCACCATTTTCCCTCGAACAAACGCATAGTCTTCAGAAGTCTCCTTGAAATTGGCATAGAACTCCATCACTACATCAATAATAGCCTTGGTAGTAAAGTAGCAAATATTATTCCACTGTCGAGCATTGATTAATCTCTCAACTTCTCCAATCCTCGATCCAGAATTACCTTTTTGGTTGTAAGTAGACTATTGAAGCAAATGCTGGCCTTGTAGTTGACAAACATTTGATCATCAAAATCCACCTTTCTCTTTCTTTTGCTCATTCTAAGTGCCATGGTAAATCTAAGAAAATTTGATAAAATCAAAAAAAATTTCCAAAAATTCTGAAAATCACTATGTGGAACGTTTTAAACTTAAATCTACTAAGTAAGAGTTCTTAACCAAAGGATTTTCTCAAAATCTTCCAAAAAGTTTCAAAATTTTGGATCTCGACAATGTAAGATAAATCCTTGGTGAAAATAAAAATTTTGAGTTCAAAGTGTAGCTCTTACTTAGAGAAGATGAAATCCAAACTTTGTTTACCTTAAAATTGCTTCAAATTTGAGCAATAGCAAGCTTTAGGTGTAAAAATGGAGGTTGAAGGTGACTCAAAGAGTAAAAATGGCATTTTTACTGTTCAAATTGCCAATTTTAAGGGTGTTTTGTCAGTTAGGGTCGAGGGCGCTATCGGCGCCCATGCCGGCACCATGGGCATTAGTACCAGAAATTCATATTTTGATTTTTTGCAAATTTCAATTTTCTTTCAATTTACTCCAAAGTCTATTTAGTCTTTCTGAACACTAATTTTCATCTTAAAATAATTCACAAACAAGCATTTTCACAAACAACACCAAACTAACTTTTATATATGAAAATATACTTTTTACAAGTACATTTTTTTAACACACTTCCACATCCTTGAAGCAAACTAAATTATAAATCAGTGTCGAAATCAAGTCACAACACTAGAACGTTGACACAAAACTATATACAATCAAACTCAATAGAGTTCTAAAGCGAAGCAAAGTAAATCAAATCCACACAATTACATTAAAAACATAAGTATTTTAAACTAGTAGAGAGTCCAACTTCTCCAATTATTCTATCTCATCTTCAATACTTTCTCCTCCTCTAATATCTCTCATAGACTGGTAGTGGACATACAGATTGTAGAAGGGTTAGCACGGGAATTGATCACTCGAATCTTCATCGATCCATCCATTTTTCTTAAACATCTACACCAATCCTGCTTCAATTGTCCCATTATGATCAAAGTTCTCTTTCATCCTCCAATCTAGGTGATAAAAAAGGTAGTTATGATTTTCTATTGCATTCATAATACTTTGAAGTTCTCTTTCTATTTTCTTCATTTTCTTCTCTAAAGCTATTGAACTTCCAACTTTTGGTGGCATCAATGGTGTTGAAGCATGTGATGAATCATTTAAAATAACATCTAATGCTTAATTTCCATTCCCAATATAATTGCCATCAATAGGAATCATGGGCTCCCAAGGTAATAAAACTTTCTCCCAACTTTCATTTGGAACCTGAGATTGGCGGCTAAGTAGGAAAATTGTGGAAGGATGCCCCAGTCCATATATTGGCCCATTCATAATAATACCCATAACATATTTGAAAATAATCAACCCCACATCAATGAGCTTTTCCATTTGAATGCAATAGTTTAAAATGACACTTTTTGTTGTAACTCTACTAATCTTCATGGTAATGAGTAAATTTGCAGATATGAAGAAATGTCATTATTTTGATATTGGATTAAGCAACGAAGCAGAGAAACTAATGTATCCCTCATCTCTGATTTTCCAATTATCATTTTCATCCATCAGAAAATTATATACATCTTGCATCATATCTCTCGTTGGGATAAAATTTGTATAATGACAAATTGGAATGTTTTCTATCATATACAAATCATTAATTTGAGACAGAGTAAATGGTACAGTCTTACCTCGAACGAGGATGACTTCTTGGATAATTTCATATAAGTTAGCATAGAATTCCTTTACCCCTGATACAACAACTGCAGCGGTAGTGCAGCACAGAACTTCCCAATGTCTTTGCACAATGCTTTTCTTGACCTATGATCTTGGATTACTCAATCCATGATTGACAAAGCCTCTCTCCTTGATAAGTCCCTTTTCATGATGTCTTTTTCATATAATCTCTGCGCGTCAAAACTAATAAACTTACTTCTATTGAAAACTCCATACCTTAAAGTTTTTCTAGAATTTGAAGTCATGGAATTCAAAATTAGGAAGTTTCTAGTCGTCCAAGGCAGTTTTTCGACCTTTTAAAAACACCTCCCGATGGTTATTGAGGAGCGAAACCCCGCCAAAGTCCATCAAATTTACTTTGCACAAACAAAACTACTCGGGATGTCGTCGGTGCTGTCGGCGCCAAAGGCCAAAATTGCGTCTTTTAATTTTTTTATTCAATTCGATTTCAAAATTTTCCTCCAATACCAATGTTTGTCTTAATTTACGATATACAAAATTGTGTAGGATTGAAAAATACTATTATTTCATAATACATAAATACACTTATTAAACAAAATAGTAATATATAGATATATAAATTTATATATATGGGTTTCCTCTCACAAAGTGCTTGGTTTAACGTCGTCAGCCTAACGTGACATTGTTTAATCAAGATGACTTAACATTTAAAACTTCTTTAAATTGCGGTATGTGTCCTTTATAATAATGTTTCAATAGATGCCAATTAAATTTAAATATCTTTCCAGTGTTAGGATCTTTAATAAAAATAGTTCCATAATAATAGACTTTAAGCACTTTAAATAGTCCTAACCATCTGGATTTCAGTTTTCTTAGAAATAATCTCAATCTTGTATTATAATAGAACTTCTTATCCAGGTTCAAACTTCTTCTTAATAATCTTCTGATCATGCCATATTTTCATTTTCTCTTTATAGATTTTTGCATTTTCATATGTTTCATTTTTAATCTCCTCAAGTTCATTAAGTTGTAATAATATTTTCGCACTAACATCTTTTAGATTAAAATTAAATTTCTTAATAGTCTAAAATGCTTTATGCTCTAATTCTACTGGTAAGTGACATGTTTTTTCATAACAAGTCTATATGGGGACATTCCTATAGGAGTCTTATAAACAGTTCTGTATGCTTATAATGTAGTATCTAATCTAACAGACCAACCCAATTTATAGAGGTTTATAGCTTTTTCTAAAATTTGTTTTATTTCACGATTTGATATTTCTACTAAACTGCTAGTCTGAGGATGATAAGCAGTAGAGAATCTATGTATAATATCATATTTTTTTTATTAATTTCTCGATTCTCTTATTCCTAAAATGTGATCCTCCATCAGTAAAAATTACTCTCGGCATTCCAATCTTGTAAAAAATATTTATTTAAAAATTTAGAAACATTCTAAGCATAAGATTTAGGTACAACAACAGCTTCAATCCATTTATACATATAATCAACAACAAGTAATATTAATAAATTGTCAAATGAAGGCATAAATGGTCCCATAAAATATAATTCCCACACATCAAAAATTTTAACTTCCAATGTGTAATTTAGAGGCATTTCATTTCTTTTAGAAATATGTCCTACTCGCCAACGTCTATCGCATGTTTTAATATATTCATTAACATATTTAAAAGGAGTAGGCTAATAAAATCTATATTCATTAACATCTCTAAAAATAGTAGGCCAATAAAAGCCAGTTTGTAAAATTTTATATGTAGTTCTAATTTATTCCAAAATATCCTCCAAATTCAGAATCATGACATCTTTCAATTATTTGTTGAGTTTTTCATAAGGCACACACCTTCTAATAATTAGATCTTTACATTGTTTATATAAATATGGTTCATCCCAAAAAATAGAATTTTGAATCATATATAAATTTTCTTAATTGTTGATTCTTAATATCTGGTAGTAGAATATCACTTATAATATAATTTAGTATACCGGCATACTACGGTGTATTTTTTTCATCAATATTATATATATATTCATCAGGGAAATTTTCTAAAATTTCATTTGCAAAATTAGTTAATATTTCTATTTCTAGTCCAGACAAATGATCAGCTATTTGATTATCATTTCTTTTTCTATCAACTACACTAAAATCAAACTCTTGCAATAGAAGTATCCATCTAATAAATCTTGGTTTAACATCATTCTCTTGCATCAAGTATTTGATAGCAAAATGATCTGTATGCACAAAACATTTCATTCCAATCAAGTAAGGTCTAAATTTATTAAAGGCATAGACAATAGCTAATAACTCTCTTTCAGTATTAGTGTAATTAATTTGAGCATCATTTAGAGTTTTACTAGCATAATATATTACTTTAAAATCTTTATTGTGGCTTTGTCCTAAAACAACTCTAATAGCATAATCACTAGCATCGCAAATTATTTCGAATGGTTTCTCCCAATCAGGTAAGACTATTATAAGTGCGGTGATTAATTTTTCTTTCAATAGTTAAAATGCTTTTATGCATTCCTCATTAAAATTAAATTTGTATCTTTTTCTAAAAGTTGGCATAATGGCTTAGTTATTTTTGAAAATTTTTTATGTAATGCTTGTAAGAACCAGCATGTCCTAAAAAACTTCTTACCCCTCTGACCATAGTCGGTGGTGGTAATTTTTCAATAACTTGAACTTTTGTAGGATCTACTTTCATGCTATTTTCAGAAATTTTATGCCCAAGTACAATTCCTCCTACAACCATAAATTAACATTTTTTTCTAATTTAATACTAGATTGATATTTTCACATAATTTAAGAACTTTTTCTAAATTATTTAACCATAATTTAAATGAAGTCCCGAACATAGAGAAATCATTTATAAATACTTCCATTCCATGCTCAATCAAATTACTAAATATTGACATCATACATCTTTGAAATGTTGCAGGTGCATTGCATAGTCCCAAAGACATTCTACGAAAAACAAATGTTCCCTAAGGGCTTGTAAATGTTGTCTTATCTTGATCCTCATAAGCAATTGGAGTTTGATGATAACCGGTATATGCATCTAAAAAATAGTAATATTTGTTTCCAGCCAATCTATCCAACATTTGGTCTATAAAGGGTAAGGGAAATTGATCTTTCCTGGTGGCCATGTTGAATTTTCTGTAGTCTATACGAATTCGCCAACCAGTAACTTGTCATATTGGGATTAATTCATTTTTCTCATTTACTTCAACGGTCCCTCCTCCTTTCTTTGGAACACAGTGAATTAGGCTTACCCAAGCACTGTAAAAAAAAGGATATATAATTCCAACATCTAAACATTTTAAAATTTCTTTTTTAACAACTTATTTCATTTTTGGGTTTAATCTCTGATCTCGACTTAATGCTTATGCACATTATAACAATAGTTCTGATGGTATTTTTCACTTATATGTCCTTATTTTGCAACAAAACCAAAAACTTGATCCTCAAGAAAAATAAGAAATTAACTTTTTAATTTAATTATATTTATGNATCATTGTAGATTTAAACCAAATTGTCGGTTTTGGACTTCACATGGAAAAACAAACAATAGGTTGATTATCAATTTGGTGCTTTAACGAGCTCTGTTCCATCAAGTGAGTATGATTCTACTAGAATTGAAAAAAAAATTTTTTTTTGATGAGCAGGAGTTCAATTTGCCGAGCAAGTGGATAACGAGGGGCCACCGAACAAAGAAACTCAAAATTTCTATGAATTACTAAATGTCTTGCAATGGGTACTGTGAGAAGGTTGCATCATGCATTATGAGTTATCAGTGGCTCTTGGAATTTTAAACCATAAAGTAGGCATAATATAGTTGCATACTCTCTGATGCCAAGCTATCTAATTCATTTGGGCTGATGCTTCTACAACTTCTCAGTTGGTGAATCACTCTTCTTTCATTGCTATTTATAAGAAGACTCCACAAGAGATTTGGTCAAGTAAACATGCAGATTATTCTAATTTAAGAATTTTTTTTTATTGTCCTACATATGCTCATATTAATAAGGATAAATTAGGGCCTAGAACTATTAAGTCTGTATTTTTTTATTATAAATTAGGGCCTAGAACTATTAAGGCTGTATGGTGCCCAAAATCAATAAAGTGATCATTAGTATAAATGTTATATTTGATGAGTTTGCTATATTACATACAACACTTACTATAGAATTTAAGGATGATGATCATAATGAGATGTCTAGCAGATAAGTAGTGGGACACATATATCTTCGAGCATGACTTATTGGTCAAATTCAAATATTCATAGTGATGTTGCATTCTCATCACCATGATAACAAGTTATTTTTGAGTCGGAAAGAGTATATGGAGAAAGTTCTAAATATATTTAATATACATAATATCAAACCTGTTAGTATTTCATTGGTTGTATATTTAATATTTTTATCAGCTTTGTGCTTACAATCAGATGATGAGATTGAGTATATGTTTTGAGTTACACATATTCCAGTGTAGTGGGATCTCTCAAGTATGTTATGGTATGTTATCATCCAAATTTNCCTTCCAAATTCACTGGGGCTTGGACTCAATTAGAATCTAAACCACACCACATAATAGGATCAAGTAAATTCAAGAAAAACCATAACAAACCTACAAACAAAAGTGCAACGAAACAAACCAGAAAAGAATACAAGAGTTTAACGTAGAAAAACCCAAAAATAATAAAAAATCACGGAACCACATCAAAAAAAACTTTCACTATAAAAATAAAAAAGNCCTTCCAAATTCACTGGGGCTTGGACTCAATTAGAATCTAAACCACACCACATAATAGGATCAAGTAAATTCGAGAAAAACCGGAACAAACCTACAAACAAAAGTGCAACGAAACAAACCAGAAAAGAATACAAGAATTTAACGTAGAAAAACCCAAAAACAATAAAAAATCACGGAACCACATAAAAAAAAAACTTTCACTATAAAATTAAAAAATTTACAAAAAACACACTCAATTTTCTCTCTACACTCAAGGAAACATACAAGACCTTGCTTCAAACTCTTCTTACTCCGATACAATGCAAGAAAAAAACGTCGAAATCACCGAAATCCTCCTCTCCGACACTTCTCTCATTCACTAGGAACTTTTCGAAGAACTCTCGCACAAGAAGCAAACCATATGTCGCTGAAATTCGGCTTCTTAAACATAAGTCATGTGACAACCGCTCCGGGCCCATAGGCGCCCGAACTTTGGCACCAAAGCACCTTGTTCTTTGGAGTTCACGATGGTGCACTTAAGTTGGGCGCTTAAGCGCCCAATATTAGGCGCCTAGGCACCCACTCCACTGTTCGCACCCTGATGTGGGCGCTCAAGCACCGATTGATTTGTCTAGCGGTGCAGTGTTCGTTGGTGCTCCTGATTCTCCAAATCATGCTCCACATCATAACAATCTCCCACTTGGAGACTGATAGAACCCAACATTAGTCCTTTGTACCTGCACCTCCATTCGAAACACATTCATGGTCACGTATAGTGGTGTGATTCACCCAGGGTTTCAACTTTCATGAAACCCAACTGAAGCCAAGCATAGCTTCAATTTCTTAACAGTCACCACATTCGTCAACATGTCCGCCGGATTTTGAGCTATATGTATCTTCGCCAAGGACAACCATTCATCGCTAGAAGCGAGTGAATAAATGATGCTTCAGTTGAATGTGTTTTGTCCTGCATGAAAAGTACCATTCTTAACAGATGAATCACACTCATATTGTCATTATGAACCTCTCGGATCACCTGCTCCTTTCCTAATTCTATCATGAAACTTTGTAGCCAAATCAACTCCTTACTAGCCTCAGTGATTACAACATATTCGACATCCGTAGTTGAAAGAGCAATGATTTTCTGAAACATGGAAACCCAACTCGACGCTATGTTCTCCAATGCAAATATATACCCCATTGTACTTCTCCTTCTAGCCAAATCTAAATCTACAAGTTCTTGTAGACTGATCTCTGCACTTAAATAGTAAAGTGGTCTGTTGACTGTTCCTCTCAACTACCTAAGAATTCACTTCACCACCTCCCAATGATGTCTGTTTGGATTGCCCATGTACCTGTTGATCACTCCTACTATATATGTAATATCTGGTTTGGTACAAATCATCGCGTACATCAAACTTCCAACCGCTGATGCATATGAAATTCTCTACATCTGTGGTTGCTCTACTTCAGAGTTAGACGATTGCTCATTAGATCATTTAAAATGACTACTTGAGGGGGTACAAACTGATTTTGCCTCTCCCATGTTGAATCTCTGTAGAGGATCTTCTCAACATACTCTACCTGAGACAACTTCAACGTTCCTGCATTTATGTCCTTGTTGATTCTCATTCTGAGGTACTTCCTGATTTAACTTAAATCATTCATCTCGAACCCACTTGATAATTGTTTCTTGAAGTCCCTGATTTTTTTATATATGTCCCTGCAATCAACATGTCATCCACATACAAGAGAAACAAGACATAACAATTACTGAAGTGTTTAATGAAATAACAACGGTTTACCTAACATTTTATGTACTCATTGTGTAATATAAACCTGTTAAAACTCCTGTATCACTATCTCGAGGTCTGCTTCAAGTCATAGAGGTTTTTTTCAATCTGTAGACCAAACATTCTTTGTCTGAAATCTAGTAACCTTGTGGCTGCACCATGTACNAAACTAAACTCGTATTAATGACCTCATGGGAAAATTTAGGGTGAAATTAGTGATGAAGAGGTGTACCAACGTAATTATGTGTGACACAACATGACACCCGACTCCGTTTGCATGGTGCTAGACCAGGAATCCCTTGCAAGGGGAATTCTTCATGACCGAGGAGACAACANAAACTAAACTCGTATTAATGACCTCATGGGAAAATTTAGGGTGAAATTAGTGATGAAGAGGTGTACCAACGTCATTATGTGTGACACAACATGACACCCGACTCCGTTTGCATGGTGCTAGACCAAGAATCCCTTGTAAGGGGAATTCTTCATGACCGAGGAGACAACGACCAAAGGAATACCTTTGTCTTCTCTGTCGGTTGATTTCAAACTTCCATTCGAATGAAATCACCGATAAAAATGACATGATTAATAAAACCTTCGCTTATAGATTTTGGTCTAGAAAGAAAAGGGTTAGGTTTTCCTCTTGGATTTCGTGAGGGAGAACTGAAANAGACAACAACCAAAGGAATACCTTCGTCTTCTCGGTCGGTTGATTTCAAACTTCCATTCGAATGAAATCACCAATAAAAATGACATGATTAATAAAACCTTCGCTTACAGATTTTGGTCTAGAAAGAAAAGGGTTAGGTTTTCCTCTTAGATTTCGTGAGGGAGAACTGAACGCACCTAATATTATGGGGCATCCTCTAGAAACACAAAAATTCTGACCTAATTCCTCTAACATCCCGACCCAGGGGCTCTAAGAATATAAATTGCACGAGAGTAAGGGATTTCACCCATGCAATATTTGATCAAAGTGTTTCTCTCGTAGGAAGAAGCTCTCCTTGCCAAAGAGAGTGACGAGGCCGCAGGAGTTTGTCTTCCCCAAAGATGTGAAGAAGTTTTCCTCGTCGGAGAGAATGAAGAAATCGTTGGATCTCTCCTTCCCCAAAGTTGTGAGGATGTTATCCTCGCCGTCTCGTTGAAATTCGCCAGAGAGAAAGAAGATGACCGGAGAAGTGAAGGAAAAGAGGAAGGAGNTTTGATCAAAGTGTTTCTCTCGTAGGAAGAAGCTCTCCTTGCCAAAGAGAGTGACGAGGCCGCAGGAGTTTGCCTTCCCCAAAGATGTGAAGAAGTTTTCCTCGTCGGAGAGAATGAAGAAATTGTTGGATCTCTCCTTCCCCAAAGTTGTGAGGATGTTATCCTCGCCGTCTCGTTGAAATTCGCCATAGAGAAAGAAGATGACCGGAGAAGTGAAGGAAAAGAGGAAGGATTTAGAGGAAAATAATTTCTCTGACCCCTCCTTGAGGAAGGTGAAGAATTCCTGAAGATCTCTCCCTAGAAGCTCTGCCTCCAAGCTCTTGTGCTCCCAAGCTTCCTCCCTCATAAATGACAATTGATCCATTCAAGTGAGGCATCACTAATGTTTCTTTAATTGTAGTGAAAAGATCTGAAGGTCTTAAGTCGCTTTCCCAATTCGGAGCAGGTCCAAAATATCTCTATGCCAGAAAAAATGGGGTGGATTAGCTATCATGGCCGCTTTGCCGACGAAAATTTGGAAAACGAAGGGCCAAATTCATAAAGCAGGTCCAACCGGCGTAGCCATGTCCGGCTCGGGCATGGTCACACCACTGTAGCAAGTGTCGTGAGTTGGGGGTCGGCGAGGCCACGTCATAGAGCCGACATAATTACACCAACTCTCTATCCAGTCGACATGATCACGTTGTGTTTGGGCGTGGTCACGCCAGTCGATGAGCTTAGGCTCCTCTTACGATTTGGGCATGGTCACGCCCAATTCGTGGCATAATTGCGTCGTAGCCTCTGTCTGGCTGACATAGTCACGTCGTCCTCAAGCATGGTTACACTGATTGCAAATCTTTTGGGCCTTTCAAGAGGTTTTGGTGTGGCCACAACCAATTTAAGCGTGATCACGCTTCGGACTGGGTGTGGTCATGACATACCCCACATAATTTGGGTTTTCAGAAAAGCCCGTCGAGAGGGTTTCGAGTCTCATGGGATCTCTAGAGGATCTAATATGAGCAATTATGATCGTGGGACCTGCATACGTCTCAATAGAGCTCGAGAGAATAAATTGCAAGTGTGTTGCCGAGTAACATGGTTCTAACATGAAATCTGTTTGTCCAGACCTTAGGCCTAAGGTACAGACTCGGTATGGGGTAACTTCGTTGACGATCCGCATCACGAGGATACCTGTACCAGCCAAATACAACCCTGTGCCGTGAAACAGATGTCAAGGCAGAGGATGTCCGAGGAAATGCTGGTTTGACAACAATCAACTTGGAGTACGACTATGAAGGTGTAGATCTCAATTATAGTGCCCTGTCACTCAGCTAGGATGTTCCGTGCATGTCACATCAAAAATGAATGCCAACACTCTCTTCTACCTATTTCACAAGAACTCTCCTAGATTATATGAACTCATAGATGATACATGAATCTACATTCTAAAAGAATTCAACAATGGTGAAATTTAAATGATTGCAGAACATAGCCATCAATTGTACACCAAGTTTCTGATATAAAAAAATATATAAATCACGAATAAAATATATCTGTGTGTGCGCGCGCGCGCAGAAAGAGAGTTTTTCTAAGAGGTTTCTTTAGTTCTCATTCATGAATGAGAAAATGAAATTATTGAATTGTATTCAATTGAAGGAGAATTTACNTATATATATATATATATATATATATATATATATATATATATATATATATGTATGTATATGTGTGTGTGTGTGTGTCTGTGCGTGCGCGCGCAGAAAGAGAGTTTTTCTAAGTGGTTTCTTTAGTTCTCAATCATGAAAGAGAAAATGAAATTATTGAATTGTATTCAATTGAAGAAGAATTTACATACATACTACCTAATTCTTATGAATTATATACATACCAACTAATTCCTATATATTTACATGTTTAATACCTAAACTTTGTTTTTTACATTTATACCACCCAAGCCTTTCATATATCACTTTAAAATATAACTATGTTAACTTTTAAAAGGTGAAGTACATAATTTCATGCATANACCACCCAAGCCTTTCATATATCACTTTAAAATATAACTATGTTAACTTTTAAAAGGTGAAGTACATAATTTGGTAAAGTGGCATATATATAAAAATTGGAGTTTATGTTAGATATGAAAATACATAAGAATTGAGAGGTATTTATGTATCTCACTTTGGGGTAGATATTTTGTGCGTACAGCGGACGCAAGTTGCGTCCGCTGTCCGATAAGAATTTTTTTTAAGAAAAAAAAATTTTAAATTGGGGCCCACTGACATACATTTTTGGTAGGAGGAGTATTTTGATTGATTCACTATACGCAGAACGGCGAACGTACGTAATAATTTTTCCTGAATTTGGAAAAGAAGAAGAATAAAATTGAAGTGAAAAATGCAATGATTTGCACTTAAAGTACTCCTTAAAAGGTCAAAAATGTAAATCATTAAAAGCCATTGGCTTTACGGCATGCAAAATGGGAAATATATCAAGGGTTATTTTAATAAATGTTTAATATGATTGTTTAAGCAAAATAATGTAATTATATCTTAAACCTTATTTGGGATCATTTTCAAATTTTATTTTTAAAAACACTTAAAATAATTTTTAGGTACGATGCATATTTTTAAAAATGATTATATCTTNTTTTGTCCGATAAGAATTTTTTTTAAGAAAAAAAATTTTTAAATTGGGGCCCACTGACATACATTTTTGGTAGGAGGAGTATTTTGATTGATTCGCTGTACGCAGAATAATATTTCCTAAATTTGGAAAAGAAGAATAAAATTGAAGTGAAAAATGCAATGATTTGCACTTAAAGTACTCCTTAAAAGGTCAAAAATGTAAATCATTAAAAGCCATTGGCTTTACGGCATGCAAAATGGGAAATATATCAAGGGTTATTTTAATAAATGTTTAATATGATTGTTTAAGCAAAATAATGTAATTATATCTTAAACCTTATTTGGGATCATTTTCAAATTTTATTTTTAAAAACACTCAAAATAATTTTTAGGTACCATGCATATTTTTAAAAATAATTATATCTTAATTAAACATATCAAATATATTTTATTTTAAGAGAAAATATAAACAAAATAATAGAAAAAATTAAATAAATAAAAAATGATTAATTTAAATTGGTTTAATGCATGTGTTTGGAAGTTGTTTGGGGTTTAATTATGTTAATTATGTTGTGTTTATTTGCATTAATTCATATATTTAAAATTTAGAAGAAATGATGTCTAACTATGAGAATTAGCAATTTCTTTTTAAAATTTAATATTTAATTAATATGTAATATTAACATAAAATTAACGAGGGTTAAGAATGTAAATTTACTTTAATTCATAAGTAAAGAGTCTCGATGACAATGAGTTTGATGNAATTAATATGTAATATTAATATAAAATTAACGAGGGTTATGAATGTAAATTTACTTTAATTCATAAGTAAAGCGTTTGTGCACTCTCTCTATGGATTATTAAATAGAAACATTGGTCTTATATTTAAATATATGATGTGTAGACAGAAAAAGGTACCATCTCCAATTAGCTAACAAATTGCAAGCTGAGTAAGCATCAAAATTTCAATGGAAATACACCTCATGGTATTCATATACATATACGTCATTGGATGGTAAGTTGTTAGGCAGGTAGGGGTGTAAACAAGCCAAACACGAGCGAGCCATGCTCAGCTCGTGTTCGGCTCTTTTATATTTCGAGCTCAAAAAGTGTATTCGTGTTCGGCTCGTTTGCTTAACGAGCCGAACACGAGCTGTTCACGAACAAAGAGTCATTTTAACAACCCTAATCATGTAGTCATAAGACAATAAGAGTTTGAGCAAGATTTAAATATTTTTATTTATATTAAAACATCATTTGAANAACAAACTAAATTTCAAACGAACCAAACAAGAACACAAGCTCTGTTTGTTCGTGTTCGGTTCGTTTACACCCCTACTTATATCGTGCGTGAAATGCTATAGTTTTTTTATATGTAAAAATAACGATTTAAGTTTTAAGTATGTAAATACATAAACACTAAATATTAACTATGTAAATATATAAGAATCAAATGGTGTGCATGTGAATATCATTTCTTCATTTTGTTTAGATGATAAAAATGTGGATTTTAACTCATAATGGCATGACATGTAAATATCCTAAGTTCCATTGTCCCATATGTAAATAATAAAGTTTAAGGTCTTAAATCGTCAAACATGTAAATATATAAATTTTGTGTGATTTGCACTTATAATGTTTAAGTTTGGGCATCAAACATGCAAATACATGAGATTTAAGTGATAAACATGCAAACACAAAAAGTCTTGGTGGCCAGCATGTAAATCCATGAAACTTGTTTGACGTGCATGTAATTTATCCAAGTTTTTGAGTGGAATGTAACAATCAAAATTTAGGCATTAAATATGTGAATATGTAGGAATAAGGTGGTAGTGTTCAATATTTGAACTTATAAAGATTAGAAGGTGCTTGATAAGTTAAGACATTGGAATTAAATGGCATGTACGTAAACATAAAGAGTTTAGGTGGTAGATATGTGAATCCAAAAGAATTTTGAAGCATGCATGGAAATATGAAAGCTTTGATGGTAGACATGTAAATCCATAAGAATTGGAGGCATACGTGTAATTTTTTGGAAAGATGAAAACTAAGGTGATGGGCACATAAACACATGAAATTTGGGGTGGTATTTGCCATTTTTAATGTCATTTGCCATGAGCCTATGTTGGGGCCATTTTGATTGTGAGATTTTATACCTTAGGCTTAATTGATTTTGATGTGATGAGTGTGCTCAAATTCATGTCATGAGGGCTTTAAATTCATTTAAATTTGACTTTGATTTTGGTTAGTGGATTTGGGCTTGGATTTGGGGAGTCTTGGGTTTTTAATTCATGGTGAATTTTGGAATTAATTTTGCGCTTTGGATTTTGGGTTTGAATTTACGTCATGATTAACTTAAATTAAGTTCATCATAAGTGGGGTGGAATTAATGCAGGAGTATCAATTATGAGGAGTGGTTCACCAAGATGTTGGACTTGTGGCTTGGTGGTGGGTT
The DNA here is from genome assembly GCA_002079205.1 of Phalaenopsis hybrid cultivar. Classification (NCBI taxonomy): domain Eukaryota; kingdom Viridiplantae; phylum Streptophyta; class Magnoliopsida; order Asparagales; family Orchidaceae; genus Phalaenopsis; species Phalaenopsis hybrid cultivar. Next base: position 95,909 of record JXCR01140170.1, on the reverse strand, counting down.
TGAATTGGGTGTCAAAAATGGGTTTGATTTGGTTTTGGATTTTGATTTGTAAAAATTTTTGAAAATTTGATTTTAATTTTTGATGGTGGAGTGTACTTGAATTCTATAGTGGGTGAAGTGAATCATGGTGTGAGTGTTTGTGGAGTATGTTTGTGAGGTGTAAATTGAATTTTGATACGGTAAAAAGTATGGTATTCTAAAGATTTAAACCCTAAATTAAAGGTCTTCTTAGGAAATCTCCAATAATTATTTGAATTTATATTAAGTTTCAATGTGTTGGTCTCAATCGACTCAACCAAGAGTTGTGAATTCATGACTATAAACACAAGACTACAAGAAGTCAAGAAGTGGTTTGAATTTTCTGATTGGTGTGGGTCCCAAAACTAGTCCTTTATGAGAGTTGGTATGGAAGTCTTATGATTAGATTCTAGGTTCTAAACAGGGAGACATACCTTACCATAGATGAAGTCAACATAGTCGTGTCGTGGTCGTGGTTGGTGGTTGTAGTGGTGTCGTGACGTGGCTGGTGGCTGTGGTGGTGTCGTGACGTGGCTGGTGGCTGTGGTGTTGTCATGTCTGCGACTGGTCATGGCTAGTGGTGGTGCTGGTGTGGTGGCTGGGACTTGAGGTGGTGCTTGTGTGGTGGTCTTCGTACCACCACATCCACGACCTTGTTAGTTTACTGACTTTTGCAAGTCAATACGTCCCCCGACGAGGGAAGACCGCCCCTCCCTTGGCCGCGATTGGTGGCGGTGGTGGAGTCTTGGTCGCGACTAGTGACGGCGGTGGTGTCGTGGCTAGTGGTGGTAGTGGTGTCGAGGTCGCGATTGATAGAGGTGCTGGTGTGGTAGTTGGGACTGAATGCGATGTCAATGTGGTGGTCTTCGTACCACCACATCCACATCCTCATCATTTGACGGACTTCCGCAAGCCAACACGTCCCTCGACGAGGGTAGACAACCACTCCCTCCAAATGTCATCTACAACCAGGAAATTAAATTTATTTAGTGCATGTACATTCTATTAAAGATGAAAGTATAATAATACAGTAAAAAGAAAGAGCAACACTAAATTGCATGCAATCTACGTACCAATGAAACTGAAAAAACAAAAGTACACAGTAAACGGAATAGAAAACTGTGAAGTACAATCTATAAACTACTGAAACTAAAAATATAGAAGTATAAAGTGAAAACAAAATATCACTTACACATCCTTGTTAACCTCCTCCAATGAGTCACTTGATGATGTTGTTAAAATTGCTTCATTCAAACCATCGCCAACATCATGCTCATCAATATCAATTTCTTTGTGTTCGTCATCAACATCCACTAAATTTATCCCTTCATCGATAATATCAAGTGCAATATATGACTCTATCATTTCTATTTCCTGATGAGTTAGTTCAATTGAATTCTAAATATCAGTAGATGATGTCAGTTTACCAACTATGACTACTACCCACTCTATTTTGTCTCTTATTTTATGAGAATAAGGAAGATAAAATACCTGACTTGTTTGCCTTGCTAAAAAGAACTGATCAAATTTACCATATTTAATGTTTACTTCTACTTCTATGATATTATATAGTTGAATAACCCTTTCTTAATGATTAGGAACATAATCGAACCAGTTACAGTTGAACAGGAATATGCTTTCAGCAATGGAGACATGATAAGATAGTTCAACAACTTCTTCAAGAATCCCATAGTAATTTAACTAATTATCTGATTTATCAATAGCTTTAACACATACTCCATAATTATAAATCTTTTTTTCCTTCTGTTTATGACATCGTAAGAAACTTATAGTCATTCACATAAAAAATTTGCCAAATTTGACAATGCGTATGGGTCCCCAAGCAAGAGCTAGCCAATCCTAATCCGTTACTCCATTATTCCGATCATGAATCTAGAAATTCATAAATATTCACAAATAACTCATTTGCTGTTGAGGACACCTAATAAAAATTTTCTTAGATGTTCAGTCGATTTGTTAAACACTAACTTACATGTGTTGTGAACCATTCGAGGAAACTATTTTCTACGTCTTTGTTTATAATATCATCTTCAACTTAGTACGACAAATCTAAGAATAAAATGTTACCACAATGAAAATTTATGGATTAGCCCATCATAATATTTTCACCCGGAAGAATGAACTATTAATAGAATTTAGTGTCATGCTCAATAAAGGGTTGAACTTCGTTGCAATCGAAATTCCTGATTTCTGAGATAACATGATGTGCACCTTTATGGTGCTTCACCAAACTGTTGAAAGTTGTGGAAGTCACCATACCTAATGACGTGGACTCTTGTTGCATGAAATAATAGAAGCAGAAACTGATGGTCTCCTGTAGTAAATATTTCTCACATATGGGTCATTATGTTTTTGCTTTATTCTTAACAGTTTGCTTCAACTTATTCAAAAATCTATAATTTAATTATTTCACAATATTATTTACAAAGTAGTTTATATAAGGTTTATTCAAAAAATTATTATTATGTATTTCTTAAATGGATACATCCATTGATATTATACTGTTCCTCCAGGTAAGGCTTCGTGTGGTAGGTGTACCGGTAGATGCTCCAAGAAATCAAAAAAATTAGGTGGGAGTATTCTTTCGAGCTTGCATAATATTATCAAAATGTTTGCTTCTAACTGCCTTATGTTAGTAACATTCAAACGAGCTACACATTTCTGCTTGAAGAACACACAAATTTCAGCCAGTGGATTTAAAATATCACTCAAAAAACAGTTCAATATGATTGACAACAAATTTTGAACAAAAATATGATAATCATGTCTTTTCATGCAAAATATTTTTTCCATCTTCACATCAATACAACAACTCAAATTTGAAGCATACCACCCACAAATTGATCTATGTTGTGTCATAGTAAGATAATATTTTGTTTTGGGCTTCAAAAACTTGCCAGTAATAGTCTCTCGAGTCTCTAGTTCACGCCTTATACAAATCTCCTTCAATTCTAGCCTGACATCCACACTATCTTTAGTTTTTCTCTTAAGATCTATCATAGTGTTGAATATATTGTCAAAAATTTTTTTTCTGTGTATATAGATATTATGTCTAATCATGTTATCCGTCCAATAAGACAGATTCCAAAAAATAGATTTCTTTGACCAATTATGAATAAACCAAAAACTTATGGATGATGTGAAAATAGTTTGGGATAAACATTAATCTTCGAATTGTCACGGACAATCTAAAATAAATCTTCCTCAAATATCAGTGGAGTTGAAGTTGATTTCTCAATTTTGTTCTTTTTAATGCACTTGAGTTCCTCTTGAAGGGATGTTAAGAATTTAAAAACATATGATGATAGTCAATCCATGAATTCTTCTTGTCATGTTGAAACATGAATGCCTTAGATGAATTCATGCAATATGAACATGTTAACTTTCCTGCAGTGTTTCCCCCAAATAACATTCATACCCTGGAAAATCCCTTATCGACCACATCAATGCTGCCTTTCATCAGAAAATTGTGTTTCATGACAATATCATAAATCATGATATCTCTTTCCCAAAAGACTTGTAGGTCATTTATCAGTGGATGCAATTATACATCAATCCGAACTTTAGGACTACTTGGACTTGAAATAATCAAGGCTACCAATAAGAAAGTGTTTTCACGCAAATATCTGAGGGCAAATTATATGACATAACGATCACTAACCAACAAAAGTATGGTGTCACGGTTTGACTGTACGGTTAAAAGCCATTCGGGCATAAATGATGTCTCACGTTACGTGATTCCATAACAAACTTAGGAAGTAAATGATCAAAGCTTTCATGTGTCTCCATCCATAAATAAATGAAGATTTAAGGAAAATATGATTAATTAAATATTTAAAACATTTAGCTAGAGTCAATCAAATTCACCAGGTAGGTATTTTGAATATTTTTATTTTTGAAACAACGGAACACTGAGCCATGATAATCTTGCATTCTAAAATAGAAAAGAAATATCATTGTGGTTGAACCCACACCAATGGAGATGACAAAATACCTAACAGCTAAGACTTTCGTCTTGCCATTCTTTGCAAAGAAGCTCTCTATAATTCTCAAAATCCCCCTAAAGAGATTTTTTATTGCGCCAGGATACCAGACGGTGGATGTAAATCCACTCAAATTAAAGAGTGAGTCCCACTTAAAAAAATGTATTTCAATAGTTCTAATTGGACATCAGATATAAAATTTACGTTTGATATGCTGAAGTAGTAAAAACTCCCCTCAAAGGTGGCTGCCTTAGAGTTTGTAGATATCTTAAACCAAATATTCATATAGATTGATCCAAGCTAGACTACCTTACAAGCCCATGAATGCTTTACAGGAAAACCATATGAGCCCATGATCGCGTTTCATAAAATCCACCGATGACATTTTAGCTGTTTTATGAAAGGTCCAGGGCAGTTTCCGAATGATAGGTTTTCATCGGCACCACTCGCCACACGCCTCTAGGGTTTGTCCTTCGACTCGAGTTCGATCTACTTCGCGTTTTTTGGCTTCGATCATTATTTTTCTCCACCTTTTTTTATTTTTTCGTCGTCTATTTTTCCCATGCACTGGTTCTGCTTAATGGTTACAAGCTATGATGATGGCTGTTTTTCCTAATTTTTATTTGTGATTTCGATTGCTTAATGCCCTTCTTATGGAAGTTAAGATCATTGTTTGATGGCTTTTCTGAGTAATCTACTTGTTCGATGCCCGATGATGGAAAACTTATATGTGAAGGAGTAGCTGTTTGGTCTCTTTTGTCGAGCATTTGATGCGGTTTCGCACCTCTTCATCGCCACCACCGCCGCCTCTCCGCCTCCTCCTCCTTTTCTTCTTCTTCCTCCTTCTCCTGCTCTCCTTAAACCGTGATGGTGCTCGGCTTGAGAAACCAATATTTTCAGTACGGTGAATAATGAAAGCTATGAGATCTGAGGGCATTTATAAAATTTTTGCAGCGTCTTGTTTATTTTGATCTCATCACTTCAGTTTTTCTGTTTAACAAAAAAAAAAAAGTAATGAATTTGATTTCCTGTTTATCGCAAAATATAACTATACGAGTACATGAAAAGAACATAACAAAAAAGATGAAAGGTGATTTAAACACTGAATCGAGCATTCATGCCATGGTGCAATTGTTGTTACAACAACTCTTTCTTTTTTAGAAAATACATATGTTTGGTATTATCAAACTGCTGATTCCGTTTGGGTTGAAAGGCTGAAATTTCTTTTGGTGGTTTTGAGTGAGTTGATAATGCGCAGAGCAAGTATTTGTGGTGTATTATTGCTAGCTTAGAAGGCTGCTTTGATATGATCATCACTATTCGGGGCTGTTTGGTGGCAACTACGGTGGTGTTTGGTTGCACACTTTTAACTGGATTTGGGCATGAATTTTACCGAACACCGAGAAAGGGAAAAACTAAATCCAATTCTCCATTATGTCCAACTCTCTACCGTTCAGCCTTAAATCCGGATTTATTAAAACCTACTGTGGTGGATTTCTCTTCTGCTGTTGCTCGTGTGCTCTGTCTCCGTCGCTTCCGTTCATGCTTTGGCAGATTTTGCTGATTTGACCTTATTGATGTAAATCTACAGCTTCAACTTAACACCGCCTAAGATTTAACAATAGTATGATTTAGTAAATCTACCAATCCTGAAACCTATCCCTTTGATTTAGTAAATTCAGATTTAGGCCGAGTCAAAGGCAAAATTGATTTATTAAATCTTAAATTCATAGATTTGTAGAGCTGCATTCTGCTGATTGGCTGGATTTAGCAAATCTAATGACATCCTATTAAAAGCTTCAACCAAACAGCCCGTCTGTGCTTGAGGTAATATTATTACTGTCTTTAAGCAAGTTGATATTGAGATCATGAAGTATCAGCCTGTAATTGAGTGGTTGAGTCCTCCATGTTGATATTTGTTGGCTGTTCAACCTGACAAATTGAATTGGACTTTTAATTGATACACTTGTTCATGACNAGCTGCATTCTGCTGATTGGCTGGATTTAGCAAATCTAATGACATCCTATTAAAAGCTTCAACCAAACAGCCGCTCTGTGCTTGAGGTAATATTATTATTGTCTTTAAGCAAGTTGATATTGAGATCATGAAGGATCAGCCTGTAATTGAGTGGTTGAGTCCTCCATGTTGATATTTGTTAGCTGTTCAACCTGACAAATTGAATTGGACTTTTTAATTGATACACTTGTTCATGAGTGATAATTTATTTAAATTTGTATTTTACCAGCTTGAGAGATTGATTGTTGGGAAGTGCATTAGTTTAAAAAATTTCGAAGTATATTGTTATTGATAAAGCCAGTAGCTTGAATTCCTACAATTTGTTTGCAGCTGTGGTGGCCAATTCTTGAGATTTTTTTTTTTAGTGAGTGGATTGCTTTTTACTCTTGAATGAAATAAATTGTGGTTTTAGGAGAGCATGGTAACTTATGGTGTGTATTTTGTGGTCATTGTTTCTGCTCAACTGTATTTAAAATGGTGAATANGATAAAACCAGTAGCTTGAATTCCTACAATTTGTTTGCAGCTGTGGTGGCCAATTCTTGAGATTTTTTTTTTGAGTTAGTGGATTGCTTTTTACCCTCGAATGAAATAAATGGTGGTTTTAAGAGAGCATGGTAACTTATGGTGTATATTTTGTGGCCATTGTTTCTGCTCAACTGTATTTAAAATGGTGAATGTTGAAGATTGCTGCTGCCAATTGGAAGATTATCATGAAGAGTACCTGTGTTATTGGGTTATTATTGAGTAGTTGATGCTGTATGGTGAGGTTTATTCACATGTTGACTTAAGATGATGTCTAGATGAGTGTTGGTGACAAAATATTTACAAGGTTATAGTGTAGTTTTGAGAAGCTTTGATTGAGATAAATCAGAAATTGAAAATTTGGTAGGAAGTCTGTTTTGACAAGATTTGTAATGTGCTGCCTTGTTTTAGCTTGCTGTAATAAATTTAGTGTGAATTGGGTTTGGTTAAGTTGAAGATAAAAAATTTCTAGTGTTAAATAATGACTTCCAAGGAAATATGTTATTGGATTTTTTTTTGCATTTGAAGTGTGCTGTAGCTGTTGAATAAGATTGGGGGTTGTTGTGTATTCTCAATGAGAAGGATATCATTTGCATAATTAAGTATATGTTTGATTATATCATTGTTATTATATAGAAGCAATTAAGATCAACTTTGTTGAAGGCAAAGTTGAAAGTGTTGCAAGTGATGTGACATGATTGCAAACAACTGTCAAGATCATTGCTTTAGATCATAAATTGCAGATTTTTGGTTGGCAAAATTTGGCCATCGGGGTTCTCAAAAAAATTTATGATTGTGATTTGTAGTTTGCTCATCACAGTGTTTTTGTAAAAAGCAATTGGTGGTGTTTGAATATGTAATTTGCCAATTTTTGGGAAAGCAACTTAGTTCAGGGTGTTGATAGTTCGCAGTTTGGCAGGTTGGTGAAACGTTTCGTTTTTGTTAATATTATATTTTTGCTTGTAGCCTTGATCTATCTACCAGGAAAGCCTTGTGAGTAATAGTGCCATTGGAGTTGTATTTTGTGTGAAATATTCATCTGCAGACAAGAATGTTTTGATCTGAAAGCTATGAAACCATAAGGTCGAGATTTGTAGATAGTTATTTCTGGTGTTTCAAGCAGAAGTTATTGGAAACAGCAAATTATGTAACTCGTCAATTTTGGGTGAGAAAACTTGGGAGTAAGATGTTAATGGTAGGTTTTTTGGTAACATGGTTAAATGTTTGTAGGCTATTTCACATTCTTGCTTAAAGACTTGAGCTGCTGGATGAGACTTGTGATCAGTAAATGTGCTATTTGAGTTTATTTTGTGTGAAGTTGACGTTATTTTTCTTTAAAAAACTTTAAAACAAGGATCCACTCGCTTTTCCTGGAAATTCCTTTTCATATAATCTTGAAATGGCTTCCTTGATAGCTATTGAATAAATGGGGGTTTGATTGAAAATTTGCTTTGATTTGAGTTAGCCACTCTTTTTGATCCGGTAGCCATTAGAATATTGTTAGGTTTAGTTATGAGAAGATTTGGGTTAGTATTGTGTTGAGAAGTTGAGGTGATAAGTGGCGATCGTTTTAGAATGGGAGAATTGGAGTGAGGGCCTGTGATGGGGTTGATATTGGATATTTAAAATATGAGTGATATGGAGCATAGACATATAGCTTTATTCACCAGCTATNTGAAATATTCATCTGCAGACAAGAATGTTTTGATCTGAAAGCTATGAAACCATAAGGTTGAGATTTGTAGATAGTTCTTTCAGGTGTTTCAAGCAGAAGTTATTGGAAACAGCAAATTATGTAACTCTTCAATTTTGGGTGAGAAAACTTGGAGTAAGATGTGAATGGTAGGTTTTTTGGTAACATGGTTAAATGTTTGTAGGCAATTTCACATTCTTGCTTAAAGACTTGAGGTGCTGGATGAGACTTGTGATCAGTAAATGCGCTATTTGAGTTTTATTTTGTGTGATTAAGTTGACGTTATTTTGATTTAAAAACCTTAAAACAAGGATCCACTCGCTTTTTCTGGAAATCCCTTTTAATGTAGTCTTGAAATGGCTTCCTTGATTGCTATTGAATAAATGTGGGTTTGATTGAAAATTTGCTTTGATTTGAGTTAGCCACTCTTTTGGATCCGGTAGCCATTAGAATATTGTTAGGTTTAGTTATGAGAAGATTTGGGTTAGTATTGTGTTGAGAAGTTGAGGTGATAAGTGGCGATCGTTTTAGAATGGGAGAATTGGAGTGAGGGTCTGTGATGGGTTGATATTGGATAATTAAAATATGAGTGATATGGAGCATAGACATATAGCTTTATTCACTGGCTATTACCGAATGGAAAATTAGTGTTACAAATCATTATTGTTATATATATATATATATATATATATATATATATACATATAATATTTGCGAAAGAAATTTTAAATTTTTTACTTTTAAATTGGATAAATTTGTTCCATCTATCTGGGCTATATAGTTATGACAACAACATGACTTTTAAAACTATGAATAAGTAATTGGAAAAGGTTTCCACTCATATGAGTGAATGAGTTCAATCGCATTAGATGTGGCATAAAGTTTGGATGGTTTGGAAAACAATGCGGTGCTCTTGGAGCTTTTGATAGAATTCTTGTTATGCATAGAAGAAGTAATATAATTATGAATGTGTTTTCTTTTGGCTCGAGTTGTGAGTGATGTAGAAGGATCTGATACCACAATAATGAAGTCTAGAATTGATGTTGTTGGCCTTATTTGAAAATTTTGGATTGGATGAATCCCTTTTGAGAGATGGTTACCTTAGGAGAAGACATTGATGATATAATTATAAATATTAATGGAGATACAATAAGTGTTGTCATTTTTGAGATTTTTGGTAATGATAAATCGTAGAAGATGTTACGTAAATGGACAAAATGATTCATAATCGTCTTGCCTTGTCACATCAAAACTACCAGTGATTTTAACTTTTAATTGATGAAATACACCTTTGCATGTATGTAAAAAATTAGTTGTTATTGGAATATATAGGAATTAAGTGGTATGTAAGTAAATCTTCCAAAAACTAAATGATTGTATCTTCTAAATTGCGAATTCAAAATTCATACGTTTAGATTTCACCATGAAACTACCAAAAAGAAAACAATTANTAACGATTCGAACACGAACGAACGCATCACTGTTCGTGTTTGGTTCATTTAACTAATCGAACGAAAAAAATTGTTCATGTTCGTCTCATTTTCTTATCGAACGAATCAAACACAAACTCATTGACGAACCGAACACGAACTGTTCGCGAACAACGAGCTTTTTTGACAGCCCTAGTGGTTGATATGTGAATCCAAAAGAATTTTGAAGCATGCAAGGAAATATGAAAGTTTTGATGGTGGACATGTAAATCCATAAGAATTGGAGGCATACGTGTAAATTTTTGGAAAGATGAAAACTAAGGTGATGGGCACATAAACACATGAAATTTGGGGTGGCATTCATGTAAATTCTTACCTTTTATTGTTGGGAAAAAAAAAAGCTTAGGTGTTTGGCATGTAGCTTCCATGAAGCATGGTGGCTTGCATGAAAATGGATCTAGTTTTTTGAATTTTTTGATGTCATTTGACATGAGCCTATGTTGGGGCCATTTTGATCATGAGATTTTATACCTTAGGCTTAATTGATTTTGATGTGATGAGTGTGCTCAAATTCATGTCATGAGGGCTTTAAATTCATTTAAATTTGACTTTGATTAAGTTCATGATTAACTTAAATTAAGTTCATCATAAGTGGGGTGGAATTAATGCAGGAGTATCAATTATGAGAAGTGGTTCACCAAGATGTTGGATTTGTGGCTTGAAGTTGGGTTTGAATTGGGTGTCAAAAATGGGTTTGATTTGGTTTTGGATTTTGATTTGTAGGAATTTTTGAAATTTTGATTTTAATTTTTGATGGCGGAGCGTACTTGAATTCTATAGTGGGTGAAGTGAATCATGGTGTGAGTGTTTGTGGTGTATGTCTTTGAGGTGTAAATTGAATTTTGATATGGTAAAAACTATGGTATTCTAAAGATTTAAACCCTAAATTAAAGGTCCTCTTAGGAAATCTCCAATAAATATTTGAACTTATATTAAGTTTCAATGTGTTGGTCTCAATCGACTCAACCAAGAGTTGTGAATTCATGACTATAAACACAAGACTACAAGAAGTCAAGAAGTGGTTTGAATTTTCTGGTTGGTGTGGGTCCCAAAACTAGTCCTCTATCAGAGTTGGTATGGAAGACTTATGATTAGATTCTAGGTTCTAAACAGGGAGACAGACCTCACCATAGATGAAGTCAGCATAGTGGTGTCGTGTTCGTGGTTGGTGGTTGTGGTAGTGTCGTGACCTGGCTGGTGGTTGTGGTGGTGTCGTGACGTGGCTGGTGGCTGTGGTGGTGTCATGTCTGCGACTGGTGGTGGTGGTGGTGCTATGGTCATGGCTAGTGGAGGTGCTGGTGTGGTAGCTGGGACTTGAGGTGGCGCTTGTGTGGTGGTCTTCGTACCACCACGTCCACGGCCTTGTTAGCTTACTGAATTTTGCAAGCCAACACGTCCCCCGACGAGGGAAACCCGCCCCTCCCTTGGCCGCGATTGGTGGCGGTGGTGGAGTCTTGGTTGCGACTAGTGGCAGCGGTGGTGTCGTGGCTAGTGGTGGTAGTGGTAGTGGTAGTGGTGTCGAGGTTGCGATTGATAGAGGTGCTGGTGTGGTAGTTGGGACTGAATGCGATGTCGATGTGGTGGTCTTCGTACCACCACGTCCACAGCCTTATCGTCTGACGGACTTCCGCAAGCCAATACGTCCCCTGATGGGGGTAGACAACCACTCCCTCCAAATGTCATCTATAACCAGGAAATTAAATTTAATTAGTGCATGTACATTCTACTACAAATGAAAGTATAAAGAAAGGGCAACACTAAATTGCATGCAATCTACATACCAATGAAACTGAAAAAACAAAAGTACTTAGTAAACGGAATAGAAAACTGTGAAGTACAATCTATAAACTACTGAAACTAAAAATATAGAAGTATAAAGTGAAAACAAAATATCACTTACACATCCTTGTTAACCTCCTCCAATGAGTCACTTGATGATGTTGTTAAAATTGCTTCATTCAAACCATCGCAACATCATGCTCATTGATTTCAATTTCTTTGTGTTCGTCATCAACATCCACTAAATTTATCCCTTCATCGATAATATCAAGTGTAATATATGACTCTATCATTTCTATTTCCTGATGAGTTTGTTCAATTGAATTCTAAATATCAGTAGATGATGTCGGTTTACCAACTATGACTACTACCCACTCTACTTTGTCTCCTATTTTATGAGAATAAAGAAGATAAAATACCTGACTTGTTTGCCTTGCTAAAATGAACTGATCAAATTTACCATATTTTCTGTTTACTTCTACTTCTATGATATTATACAGTTGAATAACCCTTTCTCCATGATTAGGAACATAATCGAACCAGTCATAGTTGAACAGGAATATGCTTTCAGCAATAAAGACATGATAAGATAGTTCAACAACTTCTTCAAGAATCCCAAAGTAATTTAATTAATTATCTGATTTATCAAAAACTTTAACACAAACACCATAATTATAAATCTTTTTTTCCTTTTGTTCATGACCTCGTAAGAAACTTATAGTCATTCACATAAAAAATTTGCCAAATTTGCCAATGCGTATAGGTCCCCAAGCAAGAGCTAGCGAGTCCTAATCCGTTACTCCATTATTCCGATCATGAATCTAGAAATTCATAAATATTCACAAATAACTCATTTCCTGTTGAGGACACCTAATAAAAATTATCTTAGATGTTCAGTCGAGTTGTTAAACACTAACTTACATGTGTTGTGAACCATCTCAAGAAACTATTTTCTACGTCTTTGTTTATAATATCATCTTCAACTGAGTACGACAAATCTAAGAATAAAATGTTACCACAATGAAAAATTATGGATTAGCCCATCATAATATTTTCACCCGGAAGAATGAACTATTAATAAAATTTAGTGTCATGCTCGATAAAGGGTTGAACTTCGTTGCAATTGAAATTCTTGATTTCTGAGATAATATGATGTGCACCTTTATGGGGCTTCACCAAACTATTGAAAGTTGTGGAAGTCACCATACCTAATAACACGGACTCTTGTTGCATGAAATAATAGAAAAAGAAATTGATGGTCTCCTGCTGTAAATATTTCTCACATATGGATCATTCTGTTTTTGCTTTATTTTTAACAGTTTGCTTCAACTTATTCAAAAATTAATAATTTAATTATTTCACAATATTATTTACGAAGTAGTTTATATAAGGTTTATTCAAAAAATTATTATTATGTATTTCTCAAATGAATACATCCATCGATATTATACTGGTCCTCCAAGTAAGGCATCGTGTGGTAGGTGTACCGGCAGATCCTCCATGAAGTCAAAAAAAATTAGGTGGGAGTATTCTTTCGAGCTTGCATAATATTATCAAAATGTTTGCTTCTAACTACCTTATGCTAGTAACATTCAAACGGGCTACACATTTCTGCTTGAAGAACACACAAATTTCAGTCAGTGGATTTAAAGTATCACTAAAAAAATAGCTCAATATGATTGACAACAAATTTTGAACAAAAATATGATAATCGTGCCTTTTCATGCAAAATATTTTTTTCATCTTCACATCAATACAACAACTTAAATTTGAAACATACCACTCACAAATTCATCTATGTTGTGTCATAGTAAGAGAATATTTTGTTTTGGGCTTCAAAAACTTGTCAGTAATAGTCTCTCGAGTCTCTAGTTCACGCCTTATGCAAATCTCCTTCAATTCTAGTTTGACATTCACGATATTTTTAGTTTTTCTCTTAAGATCTATCATAGTGTTGAATATATTGTCAAAAATTTTTTTTCTATGTGTATAGATATTATGTCTAATCATGTTATCCTTCCAATAAGGAAGATTCTAAAAAATGGATTTCTTTGACCAATTATGAATAAACCAAAAACTTATGGATGATGTGAAGATAGTTTGGGATAAACATTAATCTTTAAAATGTCACCGACAATCTGAAATAAATCTTACTCAGATATCAGTGGAGATGAAATTGATTTCTCAATTTTGTTCTTTTTAATGCACTTCTGTTCCTCTTGAAGGGATGTTAAGAATTTAAAAATATATGATGATAGTCAATCCATGAATTCTTCTTGTCATGCTAAAACGGGAATCCCTTAGATGAATTCATGCAATATGAATATGTTAACTTTTCTGCACTGTTTCACCCAAATAACATTCATACGCTGAAAAATCCCTTATCGACCACATCAATGTTGCTTTTATCAGAAAATTAAGTTTCATGACAATATCACAAATCATGACATCTCTTTCCCAAAGGACCTGTAGGTCATTTATCAGTGGATGCAAATATACATCAATCCGAACTTTAGGACAACTACCTGAAATAATCAAGGCTAGCAATAAGAAATTGTTGTCACGCAAATATCTGAGGGCAAATTATATGACGTAACGATCAATGACCAACAAAAGTATGATGTCACTGTCTAACTGTACGGTTAAAAACCAACCGAACATAAATGATGTCTCATGTTACGTGATTCCATAACAAACTCAGGATGTAAATGATCAAAACTATTTCATGTGTCTCCATCCATAAATAAATGAAGATTTAAGGAAAATATGATTAATAAAATATTTAAAACATTTAGCTAGAGTTAATCAAATTCACCAGGTAGGTATTTTGGATATTTTTATTTTTGAAATAATGGAACATTGGGACGGCAGAGTTGAAGCCATGATAATCTTGCATTCTAAAATAGAAAAGAAATATCATTGCGGTTGAACCCACACCAATGGAGATGACAAAATACCTCACAGTCGTCTTGCCATTCTTTGCAAAGAAGCTCTCTATAATTCTCAAAATCCCCCTAAAGAGATTTTTTATTACGCCAGGATACTGGACGGTGGATGTAAAACCACTCAAAGTAAAGAGTGAGTCCCATAAAAAAAAATATATTTCAGTAATTTTAATTGAACATCAGACATAAAATTTATGCTGATATCCTGAAGCAAGCTGCGTCAGAGCTTGTAGATATCTTAAACCAAATATTCATAGCACTGATCCAAGCTCGACAACGTTACAAGCCCATGAATCTTTTCCATGAAAACCATACGAGCCCATGATCGCGTTTCATAAAATCCATCGATGGCATTTTAGTTGTTTTATGAAAGGTCCAGGGCAGTTTCCGAATGATAGGCTGTATATATTTGTTTGTTTTCATTGGCACCATTCGCCGCACGCCTCTAGGGTTTGTTCTTCGACTCGAGTTCGATCTTCTTCGCTTTGTTTGGCTTCGATCATTATTTTTCTCCGCCCTTTTTTTATTTTTTCGTCGTCTATTTTTCCCATGATCGGCAAGCAATGATGATGGCTGTTTTTCCTATTTTTAATTTGTGATTTCGATTGTTTAATGCCTTTCTTATGGAAGTTAAGATCATTGTTTGATCGCTTTTCTGAGTAATTTACTTGTTCGATGCCCGATGATGGAAAACTTATATGTGAAGGAGTAGCTGTTTGGTTTCTTTTGTCGAGCATTTGATGCGGTTTCGCACCTCTTCATCGCCACCACCGCCGCCTCTCCGCCTCCTTCTTTTCTTCTTCTTCCTCCTCCTTCTCCTGCTCTTCTTAAACCGTGATGATGCTCGGCTTGAGAAACCAATATTTTCAGTACGGTGAATAATGAAAGCTATGAGATCTGAGGGCATTTATAAATTTTTGCAGCGTCTTGTTTATTTTGTTCTCATCACTTCAGTTTTTCTGTTTAACAAAATAGTTGTTTAGTTGCTTTATTTTAAGAGGTTTTAGTAAACTAAACCTTCTTTTGTAATGAGATAGATTTCCTGTTTATCGCAAAATAACAGAAAAGAAGAAAGGTGATGGTGCTCGGCATGTGAAGAACATAACAAAAAAGAAGAAAGGTGATTTGAACACTGAATCGAGCATTCATGCCATGGTGCAATTGTTGTTACAACAACTCTTTCTTTTTTAGAAAATACATATATTTGGTATTATCAAACTGCTGATTCCAAACATATGTATTTTCTAAAAAAGAAAGAGTTGTTGTAACAACAATTGCACCATGGCATGAATGCTCGATTCAGTGTTGAAAGTATTTGTGGTGTATTATTGCTAGCTTAGAAGGCTGCTTTGATATGATCATTACTATTTGGAGCTGTTTGGTTGCAACTAAGGTGGTGTTTGGTTGCACGCTTTCAACTGGATTTGGGCGTGAATTTTAACAAACACCGAAAAAGGGAAAAACTAAATCTAATTCTCCATTATGTCCAACTCTCTACCGTTCAGTCTTAAATCCAGATTTATTAAAACCTACTGTGGTGGATTTCTCTTCTGCTGTTGCACGTGTGCTCTGTCTCCGTTGCTTCCGTCATGAGCTTTGGCAGATTTTGCTGATTTGACCTTATTGATGTAAATCTACAGCTTCAACTTAACACCGCCTAAGATTTAACAATAGTATGATTTAGTAAATCTACCAATCCTGAAACCTATCCCTTTGATTTAGTAAATTTAGATTTAGGCCGAGTCAAAGGCAAAATTGATTTATTAAATCTTAAAATTCATAGGNTATATATATATATATATATATATATATATATATATATATATATATATATATATATATATATATATGAAAAGAAAGAGCTAAAAGACTCTAAGATGGGGAAGTGGAAGAGGTAACAACAAACTTTTCTGAATTTTTTCCCAAGGCTGCCCAACCAGTGGGCAAGCCTATTTCCTTCTCTAGGGGTACGAGTAAAAGGCACTTGAGAGGATTGAGTGAAAGGAATGATTTTTTGCAGTCATTTTGAGATATGCCAGTGAGGTCTCTCCAATTCCTGCAAAATTTTGATGATAACTTGAGATTCTGATTCCACTATTAACTTACAAAACTTACAAAATCTAGCAATGTGAATGGCCCAGAAGATAACAGTCATTTCAGTTTCTAAAGTATTTGCCGCCAATGTAGGGGAATGGAAAACATAAAACATTTGCCTTGGGTGTTCCTAAACACACCTCCAAACCCAACATCCTCATCATAAAAACTACCATCAGTATTCACCTTTAGCTAGTTGGAGGGAGGGGCCATCCATGTAATCAGAGAGAAGAGTAGAGTGGTCATTGAGGTACTGGTAGGGGACCAATTCTTGCATATGTTTGGGGACTTTTGATGTTGAGTCAGTTTTTGATTGAAAGAATGCAGTTGGTGACCACCTGGGACTCCATGGGTAGGTTGCCATCAAATTTGACAAGATTTCTATGCATCCAAATGAACCAAGTCACAATGCAAGGTATAATGTGTAAATTAGTTGTCATCCAGTCAGTCTAGCAAGTAGAGAAATTGAGCCAGCTCGTTTGGAAGAAGTCAACCTACAGCTTGATCAGTAGAGAACTCCATATTTTTTGAGAGATGGGACAACTGAAAAATAGATGTACGATGGTTTCCTCCTCAGTTTTACGTAAGCAGTAGTAAGAGGGTCCTCTCAATCCTTTAACTTTGAGGATGTGATCAATAGGAAAAAGCATGAGCCAAAGCCTCCAGCAAAAAAAGGACACTGGGAAGGGTGAGGAGTTTACCCCAAATAACTTTGCCCCAATGTAAAGGTTCCCATTGAAAAAAATTATGGTAGATGAAGGAGGATAGGTTTTGGGAAAGGGCTTGTTTAGTAACTAACTGATGTTTCTGTCCAGGCGAGAAAGGAGTATCTAATACCTTTGTGATTTGTGGTGGGGTTAGAAGAGTTTGAAGCATTCTGCAGTTTCGCAGATTACCATCCCAACAATCCCTCACAGAGTTAAAATTTATTATGATAGCAGGAGGAGTGAGCTTCTCACCATTCCAAAATTAGTAATCTAGCCAGAAGTATGAGTTGTCGCCTCTACACTGGATACTTCCTGAAGATGAGGAGTTGCAAGACTCTCCTGATTATCGGTCCGAACACTATCCTTTGTAGGTAAGGATCCTTCAGTATTGTTTTCAATAATGTTTGATAGTGTAGGTTGCCCAACAGAGCCATCTTGCATCACATCAATCGCAGAAATAGAAACAGTATTGTGAGGGGGGTCCACAGGGGCAATTAAATAAGATACCAATTCCTGTCTTGTAGTAATTTCCACCGCAGTTGGAGCAGATGTGTCCAAAGCAGTGGGGTTAGACCCATTTTTGTTCACTTGAGCTTTAGATTTCAAATTAGGATGGAGTCTGTGACATTTATCAAGGGTATGCCCAAACATCTCACAGTGGGTACAATAAAAAGGTCTATGTTCCATAACAATTTGTTGCCAATATCCATTACGAGGTATGCCCAGCCAGACTTCAGCAATATTAGGTAAAGTAATATCTCATTGTATTCTGGCTACCTATATGTATATGCATATATATATATATGTGTATGTATGTATGTATATATGTGTGTTGCTCGTCGTAGCTCTTTGGTGGTGCAGCTTTGCATAAGTCCACTGGGTCACGGGTTTGATCCCGTCTGAGTGCATCTATCTTGTTGTGTGAGATCGAGTGGTTAGTAACATGAGAGTATTTGAGGGCTTATATCATAGCTTTTTGCCTTTCTTTTTTTCTTAAATAATCGTATAAATGTATATATGTATGTATATTTGTATATGTGTGTGTGTGTGTGTATCCTTATATTTATATATCAGTGTATCTGTATATATCTGTATATTTGTATATTTGTATGTCTGTGTATTTGTTATCTGCATATTTGTGTATCTGTGAATGTGTATATTTGTCCATCGATGTGTATGTGAATCTGTTGCTGGTCGCCAAATTGGAAATTGTCAGTTGCAAGAATGGATATCCCGATGCTCGTAATTTATATATGTATAATGTGGGAAAAGTTGTATTTTAAATTTTGAAAATATAAGAACTGGACTGATCTCATATCCTCAATAGTTTAAATAAATGACCCTAATACCGCAAGCAATGCATCTATCACGAATGGTAGACACACTACTTAATGGTAAAACTCGATTAAATAAACTAAAGAATTTATGATATCCGTTTAAGTCTGTGAAAAACCATTTTTTTATGTTGACCGAAAAGTTCCCCTATTTAATATAAAAAATTAAATAGGATTTATATTAAGCTGAGTTCTTGAAAGTTTTTTATAAGGGCAAGCCCCTATAGTTAATTACATTTTAGATAACCAAAGTCACCTAAGAAAACTCTAGATAAAAATTAGGGGATATTGTCTTCAAGGATTTCAAAGGATGGGACTTTTCAAAAGATCAGACAAAGAGGTGTGAAAAGGGGAATGATTCAAATTTGGAATATTTATTTTTGGAATCTAAAGGAAGAAGAACTAGGGGATATCATGGATCCTGAGGAGAACCTCGATGACTTCCCAAGCTATCCTATGATTCGACTTCAATTTCGAGAAGGAATTAAGTGTTTCATCTTGCCAATTTCATTAATTAGGTCTTACATTCATGTTAGACGATCACACAAATAGCCTAAAAGATGTGAGAGTTTAGGTCATAACAAACAACTTCGGAATCCAAAACAAGTTAGGGCTCAAATTGTATAGTAGGGCTACACAAAGGCCTAAAAAAAGTTGAGGATTTATGTCGCACTAGGTGGACAACATCCAAATCTTATGGCTTATTGTTTAATTTCTAACGAAAGATGTGATGTTGTAGATCCTCATGCTGTAGAAGGCTGCCCACAAAGTTAGCTCCAGGCTCCTCGGCGAAATAGCAGTCCTAAAGNGAAGAATGGCGGGAGAATATTAGACTAACCCCGATCATCCCTAAGTGTGCTAAATATTTGAGTATCACACTCTACGCACGGAGGGATTCGCACCGTGACCTGAGGGGACTTAAGACATTCAGAAAGGTTGCTCTATCAATAGGTCACCATACCCTGGCCTGTTGGTTGTCATCCTTGGTGTCAGACCACTTAGATCGGGGGTTCGAATCCCCTCTGACAACCTGAGCCTTAAAGAGTGTGATACTCGGATTGTTAGGCATGTTAGAAGTGGCTCGAG
The DNA here is from genome assembly GCA_002079205.1 of Phalaenopsis hybrid cultivar. Lineage (NCBI taxonomy): Eukaryota > Viridiplantae > Streptophyta > Magnoliopsida > Asparagales > Orchidaceae > Phalaenopsis > Phalaenopsis hybrid cultivar. The sequence continues at coordinate 76,218 of JXCR01140170.1, read as the reverse complement.
ACTTATATAATAGCCTCTGACCATTCTTTTTAAATATATATAATAATTATTTATGATTAAATGAAATTTAATATTAATCTACATGAAGCAGGTGATGAGTTTTTCAAAACAGAGACTATAAATTTGAACTCCCAATAAAAAAGTGAAAATGATTTCCTTTTTCCATGGAAATCTTATTCAAACATTTGTTTACCATAAATTTATTTAGCAATTTAGTAAAATAAAAGGGGGAGAGTGGTTGCTTAAATATTCTAAAATACTAATATAATTCATGTGTTATTATTAAAGTACAGCTCATCTTCATTGTCTTTCAGGAATGCTGCCAGAAGACTTTGAATTAAAGATCTTCAGGGATAGAGTGACAAAGAAGGACCGAATGACAATTACGAAGAAGCTCTCATATTCGTCCTCACTAACTTAAAAAATTAAAAATAAATATGGAGTCCACCGAAATGGTACGACCACAATTTTGTCCTCTAATTATGAATTTATTTTTTGAATAATTGTAATTATATATTAAATTTCGGTTATAATGTATTTAAAATCTTTTTTTTTTAAATATTTTAAGACATTATTCTTTATATTAATTTTCATCGTCATAAATATTTCATTTAAATTGTATACACAAATTCCGTCGTACGGAAATTTTGAATTATATGGCTGAGTGGAATTCACTTGCTGATGACTGAATTGAGCTCATATGTCAAAGCGGTTGATCGAGCTCGTCTCCATCTAACCTCTCTCTACGAATGTATCAATTTGAAAAAATCATCATGACCAATTGGATCGGGGATCGTTGCCTTATTGACAACATCTAACATGAGCTGACAAAGTCCCATAGTTACAATGCCGATCAAATCGAAGTCAGTGTAGTCCTTGATGACCTACTTTGATCATTTTATATAATTTTTTTGTCTCATGTATAGAAGGAATAACAGAAGAAAAGAGTAAGGGACTCTCGAGATCTCTCTCTTTCTCGCTCTTTTCTGCTCTTCCAATCTCCATTTTTCCTGAAGGACTCTAAATCATTTTATCTAGAGCTCTCTCTCTCTCTCACTCTCTCTAACTCTAACTCTTGAACTTAAAAACTCTGTGATGTGAGATATCTTTCATTACTCTCTCTTTATAACACTCTTCCTAAACTACTGGGTCTTTAGCCAAGTTGTATGTACCTACGGATAATACGGGACCCTAAGTGCTATTTTGACTAAACATAAATATAATGAAACATAATTTTTTTTAAATCACACGTTCAATCATATAGGATAGCAATATTATCAGTCACATTTTCTTAAGGTTAGCAACATTTATTTGAAAATTAGTGGTGCACCAAAACTTCATAATTACAATTGTTGTAATTAACATCTAGACAGCCATCTTTATTCATTAAAATTATAATTATACTGATAACACAATTATCGATGGCAATCTATAATTTCTTTTCTGTAACTTACAAACTACTCTGAAACTCACGTGTTCTTTCGCGGCTCCGGTCCCAGTCGGAGCTCAAGGTCCAACTCCACCGCCGCCACCTGCGGCCTCTCAACGTCTTCATGAAGGAGAAGAGATGGCTGAAGGCTTGTCCTGTCATCTTCAGGAAGCTGAATCAATGGATGTCGAGCAACAAAGCTGCTTGCAGAATTGGAGGAACATAAGTGAGCAGTAGGGATTCCATAAGACACCCAAAAGCCAACTTGAGAATGACTTGAAGGTTCCAGCTTCATTTTAGCTCTATCTTTCCGATGGATGTTCATATGGCCGCCAAGCGCTTGAGCGTTGGAGAAGCCTCTTTTGCAGAAGTTGCACTCGTATGACCGGATATGGCTGCCTTGCTTCTCCATCTGACCTCCATTCTCTTGCTCGCCGGAGCTCATTTTGGGTTCCATATTGGATTAATGAAAGATTGGTTTTTTATTGTAGAAGAGGAGATCATGCATGGAGTGGGAGGAGAGGAAGCAAAGGAGAGGTGGAGGCTGACTAATTAGGGTTGTTGACTAGAACACTAACAAAAAGCAATAGAGGAGGATTAGATAGAAAATGTTGGTTTTGTTAGGAAAGTATGAAGTAAATAATTAATTATTTTGTTTTGTTTGAACTTCAAAAAGCTGTTTTTTTTTGTGGTAGTTAAGAAAATTGAGGTAAAACATTTGCTTATTATTGGGTAAGAAAATTTTGTATTTTTTAAATAAAAAAACTTGCTTTTCACGTTATTTTGTTTAATTTATTTTTATTTATGCCTAAGAATTCTATTCAACTTCTAATATTATATTACCTACCACTTAATGTCATCTACTAACTTATACAAGTTTGATATATATAACAACTAAGTATTATATAATGATATCTTTATATAGCGTTGATTGGATCTCTCTTTCTTTTCTTTCCATTATTTAGGTCAAAGAGAAGAATTGTGGGGAGATCGTAGTCTGGTAGCGTGAACTTGAAGAATCCGTGCCTTAGCCTCACTAGAAAGATGAATAAATGAAAGTTTTACATGAGCGGTCATGGATCAAATTTTTAGAGGATAATTTATTAATGGGGTAGCACATAAGACAATGCAATAAATTTTGCATTTATTTTGTGAGGATTTTTAGCATATGGGGTTTGAGGTTTTTAAAGGCACAAGCTTCTTACCCCTCCCGATAATGGGAGTAGACTTTTGATTAAGGCTGATCATTAGGATTGATTTACACTAATTACTCAGCATATGTAGCAATAACAACAAATTTAAAGTTTTGATTATAGGATGATGACATACCAAGTTTAGATCTTATGATTCCATTATCCTGGGTTATCATTATCCTGGTCTACCTGATTAGAGGGGATAGTTGACTCAACCTAATCAATATATTCATATAATTAGCCTCGAGTTGCTTCGTTCAAGAAAATATTAATGACATAGGGTGCCTGTTTTTCTAGTCTAATTAATTTGATTCAACCTTAGTTAATAAAGTGATTTGTGTCTAATCAAATATATCGAAGGACGGGAATATATTAGAGAGCATATGGGCTGCAGTCAAGATCCTAATATAATAGTAGTGTTGAATTTGAAATTTTCCAGGAAGCACGCTCATGGAATGAAACGTTCTATTAGGAGACAATTAAGAGAGAGAGAGAGAGAGATAAAGAGAGAGAGTGTGTGTGTGTGTGTGTGTGTGTGAAGTAGCAATAGTAGACCAGCCAAAAAGGTCCCTTTTATTCATAATGTGGACTCCTATTTATAGGTCTAGATCCGAACATGACATAAATACACAGCCCTCTGATCATTAACCTTTCATTTTGTTAATTTATAAGATTATTTGCATATTAAAAAGCCCGAGACACATTTAATTGATAAAGATCACCGATAGTCTGATAGATCTTGGTTCGATCAATTCATGGCCCGAAGGAGTGCTCCCCATTTATCGTTTTGTAGGTTGATGACTGTCTTGAGCAACTTCCGTTTGTCTTCTTTTATCGATGGCTTAGGTGTGATATTTCTATCACATTTTATCTGGAAACAATCGTCAATTGCTTCGTTTGATCGGTCATACTTTCTTCTTTGATCGCCCATCTACTTTGAGATTCGTGTGAACATATTTTTATGTGTACACATGTCTTTTAATGTGACAAACTACTTAATCAAAAGGCTCTTATCAAAAACTTTATATTTATGGAGTTGATTAGCCAAAACATATAGACATATGATTTGAGCCACATTCTTACTGAAACTTTATGCTAAAAAAATACCGACCATTTCAAGCCAACTGATCAATCATGCTCCTCATTTTGAAGCCACCATCACCTCAATGACGAGGTATTCGAGAGCCAGTCCTTATGCTCGATGGTTTTTCAGGTAGAGCATGCTGCCATCGCCAAAGTCACATTTGCCGCTCTCTGCAAACCATGGGCCATCCCATGCCCTTGCAGCTTGCATCCTGACAACCAACTGACCGCCTCACCAACCAACCACCTCAACCTACCGATCAAACACCACCACACCGGCCGACTACTCTAAGTTCACTAGCTAACCACCCAAAAACATTTAGCTGGCCACCTAAAGCCTTCCAGCCGACCACCTGTGATCGATCGACCACCTAAAGTCTTTTGCCCAATCACTTATTTGTCGGCCACTTAAAGTTTTTCAATTTATTGTCTATTGGTCGACCAATTAAATCCCTCCAGTAGGTCACCAAAACCCGTGCCTAAGCATAGCAAATATCGACCACTTCAAGACCACCGATCATTTTAAGAGAATAAGATGAAGTTAATTCTACTACTCTAGAGTAGCTGGAAAAATGTATACAGTGGCAACAATATGAAAATTAATATGTTAGCCATTAAAAAGATCATGACAGTATATGCTAGCAAAGGAAATATGACTACACGAATGGAAAAAAAAACTTTTTATTGGCCTGAAAGGGTGATATGAGAGATAATTTTGGAAATGATGGAGCTTGGGCTATAAAAAAAAGCATTTAGCAAAGATTTTAACCGTAGCAATTATTTACAGTAGCTTGACACTGCAGAAATAATGACTATTTCCGATGACCAAAATTAATCGATAATCAACAGAAAACCAATCAGTTGTTATATTTTCGACGACAAAGCGATTGTTTAAGAAGCGTAGCTAAAATGCATGTCGGTAATTTTTATATCGAAGCCGGTTCCGACACATTAAATTATTAACGCATATCTGACAATATTTTATCATCACTTTTTGGTTAATTAGGAAAGCACATTCAACTGTCGATTTATATTATTTTAGTTTACTGAATATACTTTCGTCAGAAATTAGTGACCGTTAAAATGTCGGAAAAGTATCGCAGTCACTGCTTTTTTGACACGGGTATTATTTCGGTTTGTTGTCGATAATGCGTCGATTTCTTAATTGACTATTTAAATCTCCATAAAAGTGACGCGACCACCGTTTTTAATAACGCATGTGTTCGGTCAGAATAGTATCAACATGATTGTAATGGTCGATTTTAACCGTGTTAGGAGGCAACAACTTTAAGGTGTTGTTTGGCTGCATACTGATTTTACGTTACATGGGAATTATTAAATCTTATAAATTCGATCTTCACTTTCACAAGAACGAACTTTCAGGCGACGAAATCATGAAAATCTTAAACACGTCTCACAGTCGGATTTACCATATCCGGATTTACATTCTAAAATAGATGGAACGCGGGAAAAAACATGATAACACAAAATTTTTCAATTCAACGAAACATTGGATATAATTTTGATTTTTTGATGTTTAGTTGAATTTAAGCTAAATTCATAACTAAATCCCTCTTAAATTATGCTACCAAACACCACATAACTGTAATAATTCAGCAAAAACATTAGCGACTTAGGAACACATTTTTAATTGTATAATGACTACTAAGAAATCAAATAATTAAGCGTAATGAAAGGAGATAAATCTCTATNCATCCCATGCCCTTGCAACTTGCATCCTGATAATCAACTGACCGCCTCACCAACCAACCACCTCAACCTACCGGTCAAACACCTCCACACCGGACGACTACTCTAAGTTCACTAGCCGACCACCCAAAAACTTTTAGCTAGCCACCTAAAGCCTTCCAGCCAACCACCTGTGATCGTAGACCACCTGAAGTCTTTTGTCCAATCACCTATTTGTCGGCCACTTAAAGTTTTTCAACTGGTTGTCTATTGGTTGACCACCTAAATCCCTCTAGTCGGTTTCCATTTGATCAGTCACCTAGACTCCTCACCAACCTGCCACTCAAGTTTTTCGATTGAACACTTCAAATTCATTCAGCCGACCACCTCCCAACAGTCAACAAGTCACTTCAATTTTTCAACCGGAAGTCCTCACAGGAGGCCACTCCAATTTCCCAGTCGACTGCCTAACTAGCTAGCGACCTCATTGAATGGGTATAATCGCACAAGAACTAAGAAAGTCCCCACTCCCCTTGCCAACCAAGAGTTCCTCCACTTGCCACCAGTTCTAGGTATAACCACACAAGAACTAAGAAACTCCCCATTCCCCTTGCCAACCAAGAGCTCCTCCACTTGCCACCAGTTCTATGGTCATTTCAATTGGAAAATTTCAAGCATATTTTATAATTCTTTCTGATTCCATGTGTTATCATCTAGTTCCATGCAATTTTTTGCTTAAGAAATAGTTACTTTAAATGTCAAGCTTTTTTAGTCAGTCAAACAGGTCTAATATGTTATGTACACAATGAAGACTATTGTTCCTGAGATGGATTTCATTTGTGGAAATGATCATTCGTGCCTTGCTTAGCAATTAAAAGTAGATTCCTCATTCCACCACGAAAGGGTCAATATTCTACAAATTCGTCATCAAACACTAGAACCTTTTGTGAGATCGCTAGGACAAGTTTAAAGATGCTATCAAAAGCATTCAATTTAATTGCTTGTATGTCTTTCATATTGTCTTACATACGGNACTATTGTTCCTGAGATGGATTTCATTTGTGGAAATGATCATTCGTGCCTTGCTTAGCAATTAAAAGTAGATCATTCATTCCACCACGAAAGGGTCAATATTCTACAAATTCATCATCAAACCCTAGAACCTTTTGTGAGATCGCTAGGACAGGTTTAAAGATGCTATCAAAAGCATTCAATTTAATTGCTTGTATGTATTTCATATTGTCTTACATACGACACTTTGCACGTGTCGGTTTGATCGACCACCAAGGCTAGATTGAATAGTCACATTGGGTTTGATCGACCACCAAAGTCCGATCAACCAAATCACTTCAGTTAAATCAAAACCCGTGCCTAAGCATAGCAAATATCGACCACTTCAAGACCACCGATCATTTTAAGAGAATAAGATGAAGTTAACTCTACTACTCTAGAGTAGCTGGAAAAATGTATACAGTGGCAACAATTTGAAACTTAATATGTTAGCCATTAAAAAGGTCATCACAGTATATGCTAGCAAAGGAAATATGGCTACACTTACGGAAAAAAACTTTTTATTGGCCTGAAAGGGTGATATGAGAAATAATTTTGGAATGATGGAGCTTGGGCTATAAAAAAAAAAGCATTTAGCAAAGATTTTAACCTTAGCAATTATTTACAGTGGCTTGACACTGCAGAAATAATGACTATTTCCGACGACCAAAATTCATCGATAATCAACAGAATTCCCATCGGTTGTTATATTTCCGACGACAAAGCGTTTGTTTAAGAAGCGTAGCTAAAATGCATGTCGGTAATTTTTATATCGAAGGCGGTTCCGACACATTAAATTATTAACGCATATCTACCAACATTTTATAATTACTTTTTGGTTAATTAGGAAAGCACGTTCAACTGTCGATTTATATTATTTTAGTTTATTGAATATACTTTTGTCGGAAATTAGCGACCGTTAAAACGTCGGAAAAGTATCGCAGCCACTGCTTTTTTGACACATGTATTAGTTCTATTTGTTGTCGATAATGCATCGGTTTCTTAATTGACTATTTGTTTATAAAAGTGTCGCGACCAACATTTTTAATAACGCATGTGTTCGGTCGGAATAGTGTCAACATGGTTGTAATGGTCGATTTTAACCATGGTAGAAGACAACAACTTTAAGGTGTTGTTTGGTTGTATACTGAATTTACATTACATGGGAATTATTAAATCATATAAATCTGATCTTCATTTTCACCAGAATGAACTCTCGGGCGATGAAAGCAAGAAAATCTTAAATATGCCTCACAATCGGATTTACTATATCATGATTTACATTCTAAAATAGATGGAACACAAGAAAAAACATCATAACACAAAAAATTTCGATTTAACGAAACATGGGATATAATTTTGACTTTTTTGATGTTTAGTTGAATTTAAGCTAAATTCATAACTAAGGGCCCGTTTGGGGCAGCTTATTTGGTGCGGTGACGTTTTGAAAACGCACCTGATATGTTTGGGTAAACTGCGTTTTGACAGCTTATGTGTATTCAAAACGCAGAAAACAACACTTTCACACCACACCTATCTAGGTGCGGTGGGAGCTTATTGGCAATGGTCTAGCTTTTCCAAAAAAAATAAAAATTTGTAATAGTCACCGCACCTAGCTTATCAGCAGATTATTTTTAATAAACTTTTAAATAATGCTACCAAACTNGTAACGCGTAAGAACCTGCCCTTGGGAGGGGAACAACAACTGGAAACGGTTGCTAATACCCCGTAGGCTGATAGTAAATTAGTAAATCTAATTTTAGAGCTTATTTGGTGCAGTGGCATTTTGAAAACGCACCTGATATATTTGGGTAAACTGCGTTTTGACAGCTTATGTGTATTCAAAACGCAGAAAACAACACTTCACATCACACCTATCTAGGTGCGGTGGGAGCTTATTGGCAATGGTCTAACTTTTCGAAAAAAAATAAAAATTTGTAATAGCCACCGCGCCTAGCTTATCAGCAGATTATTTTTAATCAGCTTTTAAATAATGCTACCAAACACCACCTAACTGTAATAATTCAGCAAAAACATTTGCGACTTAGGAACACATTTTTAATTGGATAATGACTACTAAGAAATCAATAATTAAACGTAATGAAAGGAGATAAATCTTTATTCTTCAAAGTAAAGAATATATAGATATAGGCACGTAAACGTTTTTTTACTTCTTTAAGGAGTCCAAATTTAGGTTTTCATATTTTGGTTATATATATATATATAACCATATTTGCTTGCCTATTAAGTTTAATGATATGACTTAGCCTGCACTCGATCTCTTTTGTCGCACATGCAACCTGCGCTATATTAAAGTGCAGATTACAATGACTGTTGATTAGTCTTTGTAGAAAGTTAACGTTAGTTAATGTAGTTAACTCTTAGAGAGTAATTAATTTTGTGAAATGGAGACATTGCCCAACTCATAAAGTGATGACTGATGACAGNTAATTAATTTTGTGAAATGGAGGCATTGCCCGACTCATAAAGTGATGACTGATGACAACGACTTTGGAAAAAAGGATCAAGACTGATTAGAAGAGTTAAAAGAGCTCACGTCAGTTCCATCTTTAATTATTTCTCTTAACTTATTGTGAAGTGGGAGCATATTTAATTAGGCTATCCTTTACTGGCTTGTCTGTGCTTTTAGTAGGATCATTCATGAATTAAATTAGTCGTTTTGAGGTAGCTTTTACTTGCCATTTTGTGCTTTTCTTGTCTCAGTCACATGTTATCAAAGTAGTTTTTGATTGGGGTGGAAAATATATAATCCTTTACGTAATGACAGAATTTTAATGTCTGATACGGTGACCCGCAGGTGTCCGCCTTAATGTTGGAGAACCCATTTTCACACATGGATAGTCTGCGATAGTCCAAAGATCCATAAAACCCCATCCGCAAAAAGCTGAGCGCACACAGGGAGCAAATAAAACAAGCCCCTTTGGGCCTTGGGCGCAAAAGCGCCCATACATTNGCATATTTAATTAGGCTATCCTTTACTGGCTTGTCTGTGCTTTTAGTAGGATCATTCATGAATTAAATTAGTAGTTTTGAGGTGGCTTTTTCTTCCCATTTTGTGCTTTTCTTGTCTCAGTCACATGTTCTCAAAGTAGTTTTTGATTGGGGTGGAAAAATATATAATCCTTTACGTAACAATATAATTTTAATGTCTGATACGATGCCCCTCCCCCTCACCCAGAATCTGCCTTAATGTTGGAGAACCCATTTTCACACATGGATAGTCAGCGATAGTCCAAAGATCCATAGAACGCCATCCACACAAAGTTCAGTGCACACAGGGAGCAAATAAACCAAGCCCCTTTCGGGCTTGGGCTTGGGCACAAAAACGCCCATACATATGTTTAGTGCATGTTACTCTATGGGTACTTTTGTGCCCATGTTCCCTGCTTTTGTTGATAGCGACTACCTTTGATCCGTGATGGTTCTTCGATCAAGGGCAAGCAAAACGATCATTCTAAGCCCTGTGGTCTGTTTCGGTCATTAAGAGCTCTTTGTGCGCGAAATGCGCTTAACAGACCTCCAAAGCAAAATAATGGGCACACCCAAATCGGGTGTGGCCATGCTTAATCTCTCGGCGTAGCCACACCCAAAGGCAGTGTGATCATGCCACAAGACAAAGCCTGTGGCGTAATTACACCATGGGACAACGTGGCCACTCCAGACCTCCTAGCAGTTGCTCACAGGTTGCCTTCAGTGTAGTCAAGCCTAAAGGTTTTGTGACCACGTCGCAAGATAGTTATGAAGGCCTAATTATATTAGGGAGTCGGCATGACCATACCGGCCCCTTGGGCAGAGCAGCGTACCCACACTAGAGCCTGACATGACCACTAGGCTGTCTAAATTTCAAAATTTAGTCTGAAGGCCCAAAAGAGGTGTGCCACCTAGAGACAACTTTAGGTCCTCCTTGGACTTGGGGAGATCTTTTTGGGATCATGAAAAGGCTAGGGGGATTAACCATTTTGGCATGTCCTAATTGCCCTTGATTAGCTATTTTTAGCTTAATTAAGGAGAACTTCGGAGATTATTCACGGGGAGGCTGGTTTAAGCTTCCTCCCTTCCTCATTCACCCATATCTCCTCCTCATTTCAGTTTTGGGGTTGGTTAGGTGAGCTAGGGAGAACACGATAGAGGGCATCATCTTCCTCTTGGAGATTTTTTAAGGTGAATTGGAGAGAATCTCTTGGAGCAAAGAAATTTGAGGACGACTCTTCATCTTGCTCAAGGAGAGCTGAGGAGTTGGTCCCCTTCTTCTCCTTTTTCCTTCATTTTCTTTCTCTTTCCAACCACTATTAAAAAAAAAAGAGTTTTCAAAGCGCTTTATACAAGCATCCATAGCAGTAGAAATCCATGTTTTTTTCTTTGCAACTGGTTTTAATTCATTTCAATTGTTAGCGTTGCAAGAGCTTTTTGCAAGGGTTCTAATTATTATTTTTTCATTGTTCTTAATATTTTTAATAGCATTTTTTTTAAATATCTTTCAATAAGCACTTCTAAAAACTTCTTTTTTAGTATTGGTTGTAATGAGACTGTGGTCTTTCGTGCAGACCTGCTACTGTTACAACTTTCAACTACGATCTATATAGTCAACTACCACTAATATATCCATTGACTATATCATTATGACCAACTATTACTTTTGTAGCAACCAACTACAAAACTTTAGCGGCTGAATATTACTATTACAACTTCCAATTATGACTTATATCACGAACAACCGCTATTGTGCTATTATAGTCATCGATTACGTACAACTTTTATGACCAACTACTACTTTGGTAGCAACAAACCACGACATTTGTAGCCAACTATTACTATTATAGCAAAAAATTACATTTTTTGTAGCTCAATTATAGATATTATAACATAATTACTATCATACATTACTAATTATCTGCTTTGTAATTTTATCTTCTCTAATTCAAGAAAAGAGTTGACCTATTTACGTACAATTATATAGTAAATTACTTTGACTATGCTAGATCCCATGATTTATTCCCTTTATGTGTTTTTTCATATTAAAATTTTGGTGTTTCATCCAACTATTTTCTTAATATGTATGTATTTTGAATCTGGTGTAACACTAAGGTGTTAGGTTATCACAACCACATCGAATCTTCCGAAATGTAACAATTCTTAATAATTATATTATACAAAAATTATAGATAACAATCATGATCATTAGTTAAATATTATTCTAGAAGAATTAATAGAATTTTTCGAACTAATTCAAATTTTAACTCAAAATTGAGCACTATTCGCTTAATTTGAACAAAAAGTTGAAAATCTTTAATTCCAAATCTACGCCGACTTACTTGAAATCTATACAACAACTCTCCTAAACACTTCTAATATGGAATGACTTCTAGAATCTCAATATGTATGTATTCTGAGTAGGGGTGTAAACGAGTCGAACACGAGCAAGCCTAGACTCTGCTCTTGTTCGGCTCGTTTATATTTCGAGCTTAAAAAGTGTGTTCGTGTTCGGCTTGCTTGCTTAACGAGCCTAACACAAGTGTTCACGAACAAAGAGTCGTTTTGACAACCCTACACGTAGCCATAAGACGTTAAAGATTGAGGCAAGATTTAAAACATCATTTGAATCTAATTTAATAATTTTTATTCTTTCTTAATTAATACTTTCAATNTAACTACCATATTATTTAGTTAATTGTCATGCATTTGCATCTTGAAGCGTGGCTTATTGAAATAATTAATCTTAATTAGTGTTTAATAAGTCATGCATTTGCATCTTAAATGCGCCTTTTGTATGCTGATGTTATAAACAAGAATAATCACATGTAGTATTTTCTGGGAAAAGATTGAGGCTCATTTGAAATTATTTTTACTTTTTAATTTATTTTTTGGGCATTTTAAAATAAGTCAATTAGCAATATAAATTCTTAAATAAAATAATTAAATATCAATTTTTATTGATTTTATCTATTTTTTAAGAAATAAATTCAAAGATAATCTCAAACATTGCTTAAACTGTACACTTTTTTTAATTTTTTTTTTAATACTTAGTGATGAGTGTTAAGGTGGAGCAGTGTAGCCAATAGACAATGGGCTTCAGCCAGCCCAACTTAATGTTGGACAACGGGCCAACAAAATGTCAAATGATTTCTAGCCCGGATAACTTGGTGCTTTATTGTTTTTGGTCTAATCCGAAGTAGGCACATGTTGATTATTTTAGATATAATTAGGATCAGACATAAATATTGGTTAAAAGCTTGCTAATTTATGAAATATAAATCATTTATAAAATGGTTCATGTGGCATATTAAAGTAGTTTACACAAATACTTAATTTCGATAATAGATTTGACAAAGAATTCCTTATCTTTCTTCTATACATACATGGGATATTTGACAAATAATTCATTGTAGAAATTCTTATATGCTTATACTCTTAATACTTGTGTGAAGAGCTTGCATTGCCCATTACAAATAACCAAATAAGGCCTTACATGGGAAATGTTTGGTTTAAGGCCTTGCATACACATTGCGTGTAAGTTGTCGTCTTGTAGTGGTCTCATTTATGACAACCCTCTTTGTTGTTGTTGGTAGGTCTTCTCACATATCAAATTAGTGATCCAATTGCCCTATCTCCATATGTCTAATTGCTGCTAGCACTAGCCTTATTTGGTTGCTTTGGGTAGGTCATATCACTTGCATGTAGTGCCCCAATCTACACCAATCGTTCAAACTTTGTCTGGACTTAATTTAGAATGGCCATATATGTTTACCATTGTTCTATTGAGTTTGACAACTTATCAAGTAACTATTTTAGATGCTGATATACTATGGTACTGACATACATCTACATTTTATGAAGTTACAATAGAATTTCTATATGATGTTTACTTTGAAACAAAATTCTTCCTAATTCTTTATGGTTCTCTGGCTATAAGATTATAACCACCCTTAGAGTATGTAATGCAGCTACTTTAAAATTTCTCTTGCCAACAAATGTTTTTGCTCATATCTCATTGACAAAGCCTTTTGGTTCTTATCCACTTGTATCAAAGACAACCTTTTCATTGTTAACCTCTATTTTAATGTCTAGAAATTTTTAAAAGGTTCTACTTGCCATTATGGTATAATTTATTACTTCTACATTTTTTTCTTTTGAGAAATTTTATACATCTATAATAGACATAGTGATGTCTTCAATATGTAGTAAATATTATGGCAACAAGCATAAGAAAATTTATATTAAAGAATGATTTGTAATCTTTAATATGGTTTCTATCATGCAAGTCGTTTGATATGATGTTTTTGGATAGTCAACTGAATAGATTGATAGTCAAAGTCTAAAATTTTTTGAAGGGATATAAAGTTATTCATATTTATTTTATTGGAAAGGGGGAGGGGGCAATATGTGTTATAGAGAGAGACATGGGAAGGGGAAAAACACTTTTGTAGGAAATGAGAAACACACTTACATTTGTTTCTAGGAAATAATTGTTTAGTGAACAAATTGCGGCTCAAAACATAACCTTAATGGTAGAAGTTATATATAAATAACTCTGCGAAGACCCGATTGAGAGATGTTAGGCCATTTCTAAATATTTATGCATGTATGTTATCCTTACTTATTCTCATCAAAAAAGTGAATTCACTACTAATGAACAGATTTGATACACCATCAACAAATTTCCATCACCTGACATAAATCTCGAGGCATGAAGCAAATCTCGAGGTAAATTTTTGAGCAAGAAATGTTCGAATTCAATTAAAAGTCATCCAAAACTTCAATTTGAACAAAATTATTGTCAAACTGAGAGGCTCGATGAGATAGTAAAAACGCCACCAACATTGTTCCAATCCAAGTCAAATCAAACCTAGGATCAAGCAGTTAGACTGCTTTTGGAAGCAATCTAGGCATGATTAAAGAGCCAAACAAATTCTGAATATGACATGCTTATAGTTGAATAAAATATCTCGGCAAGACAAATCTAACGAGCTTAAGATCACTCAATTCCAAGATCATTAAGGCGCAAAAATGTCCAACAAATGCAACTAAGTCAAGTGGATCTCTCTGGACTATCCGATCATGGGTGGTTCAGGTTTTTTCTTTATTTGCAGCCTGAACTCAATAAATAGAGCCCTATTAGTCTCATTAAAGGGTACCTAGCTAGACCTTGGTCAAGAGGAAGATCGTCTCTTGCAGAAGAGGGAGTTGCTGCATAACAACCTACACCATGACTCTAGTCAACTTAGGTTGTCATCGCCTTCAGGTTCCACCGCCTCCAGCCACTACTGCTATTATCATTCACTGCCATCCTCCGTCAATCTTTTGTACCTGGAACTGCCAATCACCGTCTCCTACGAAAAGCAAGACAACTCTGTCTGCCTTCACCTCCAATCAACTGTGGCTATTGTCCCTTCCAACCCACTCTAGTCGTCGCCACCTCTAGTACCTACGACCACCGTAGCCTTCGACTAACTCGGTCGCCGTAGTCACTTGCAACCTATGCCACCTCCATTCACCTTCACCGACACCATTGACTATCATCGATTGCCACCCGTTCTTTGCAGTGACGTCATTTGTGAAGTTATATTATGCATTGCAAAATCCCGACATACATTGCAAAGTAACAACAGCCCACACTTACAGTGCAACAATACCTCCAAAAGACGATGAAACAATACGCTCCAAAGATGGTTACTTTCTTCATACTCTTAAAGCTCCATCCATGCAACTTTAGACTCTGTCCTCTGTGACTTAAAAATATTAACATAGCTCACCATTATGACCTATGTGGCACACGACTCGTGTGGCTCTGACACCGACCCTCGTGGCTTACGGACATCTTCACTTCTTACCACATGAGCAACTACTACCTACATGGTTCACAGTTCATGCAACTCCCGACTCTGGCCCCCTGTTGCCTATGGATGTCATCATAACTCACCACTACAGCCTACATGACGGGGTACAAACTATGTGGTCTACAGCTCGTGCAGCTCCCGACTCCCTCCCCTGTGGCTTACGGACGTCATCACAACTCACTACTATGGCACACGTGACCAACTATGGGTCTGTTTGGCGCAGCTGCAGCTTCTCAGCTTTTCAGCTGCAGCTACACTGCCCCAGAAAGTTGCTGCGGGGAAGCAGCTGCCGGGAAGCTGGCTGTCTGTTTGGTGCAGCTGTGTGAAAATNGACCCAAATTTAAACCAATTCAAAATTACATAATAAAATTGTTTGTTATGTACAAAATCTTAATGTTTGGCGTATGATTCAGATGTTTGGTTTATAAAATCTTTTACAACCATTTTCTGTATGGCTATATTGGGATTTGTTTAAAAGCTGTCAACTGTTAAATAGATAGTCAATCGGTAAAAGATTCTATTTTAAATAGAGGTTTTTATATTAAAAGGCACTTAAATGATAAATTTTACATGCCATGATTTTAATTTGCATGGCCGATGCTATGACAACGCCATCTTGCACTTCCCCTCTGCCTCTGAAGCTCTCACCCAAAACCATCGCCTCAATCCTCGTGATGCAGTTAAAATGTCAGCAATGCTGACAAGTTTACCTCTTCTTTTGGTATTTTTTCTATAAATTGTGATTCACTGAAAAATTTTCGGACCGGATTCCGGACGTAGAGCAACCGTTAGAGTTCAATAATATGGAGCCACTGGTATATTTGGGTTTTACACAGTAAAAAAAAACATATACATTTGCTCAACTCACCCGATGCTTTGACATACCGCCTTAAAGAAAATCTTTTGGGTTTCTGGGGTTTCTTTGTTGCTTATTTAGGTTTTGTTGGTGTCGAAAGGCCGGATTTGGAGAAGGCTAGGAAATGGAGCATGAACAGCCAAATAAATTGAAGAAAGATATTAAGGAGCTGAAGAGGCCGAATAACGAGATTGTTGATGCATAAACCTTCTCTTGGCATACATTTGGTTGTCTTTTTTTTTTGCTTATTTTTTGGGATTAAAAATTTTTCTTTAGTTATCTTAGAGTTATTGTGGAGATATGCTCAAGATTTTTTAGGGTTTTCTAGGGTTAGTAGGAATTATCTTTAAGTCAATGTCTAGGGTTTTTATTGGGTAATTTTGGAGTTCATTTCGACTTAGTGTCGGGTTGTTTTTGCGAGAATATGGGGTTATTGTGGGGTTATTCTTGATTTATTATTGTGTTATTTATGGGTTAATCTTGCTTCAATTTCGGGTTTTTGAGTTATTTATTGGTTTATTAGTGTTATTTAAGTGTTATTTGAAGAGTTTATTCTTGGGTTATTCTTGATTTATTCTCGAGTTATTCTCAGGTTATTTTAAAGATAGTTTTGTGTTCTTCTTTGCAGATATTGGCATTTCATTTTTGGTTTTTATTGGGTTATTCTGGTGTCATTGAAATGTTCAGGTCACTTCATTCTATTGGGTTTTTATTGAGTTATTCCTGGATTACTTTGGAGTTGATTGCCACTTAGTTTCGGATTGTTTTTTACAAGTATATTTGGGGTTATTGTGGGGTCATTTTTGTGTTATTTATGAGTTAATCTTGCTCCTGTTTCGGGTTTTTAAAGGGAGTTATTGGGGGCTATTTTTGGGTTATTCAAGTGTTGGATACGAGTTTATTTCTGAGTTATTCTTTGTTTATTCTTGTTTATTTATGTTGTAGTGCAACTCTTGTCACAACAACTCTTTCTTTTTTTTGAAAATACATATGTTTGGTATTATCAAACTGCTATTTCCCTTTTGGTTTGAAAGGCTAAAATTGCTGTGGTGGTTTTGAGTGAGTTGAAGATGTGAGTGCAAGTGTTTGTGGTGTATTATTGCCATTTTAGAAGGCTGCTTTGATATGATCATCACTATTAGGGGCTGTTTGGCTGCAACTAAGGTGGTGTTTGGTTGCCCCCTTTTAACAAGATTTAGCCATGAATTTCACCAAACACTAGAAAAACGAAAAACTAAATCCAACTCTCCCATTCGGCCTCTTTCTCTCCGTTCCGTCTCCGCTGCGACGGTTGAGGCTTTATTCGCGGATTTACATTGCCGTTACCTACGTGCTCCGACTCCATCTCATCGGTCGTGAGCCTTGTGGATGTCGCGGATTTAATAAATTCTTCTTAACATAAATCTACAGCTGCAGCTAAACTCCACCTAAGATTTCACAGTAGGATTTAGTAAATCTGAAAATCCTGAAACCCATCCCTTTGATTTAGTAATTTTGAGTTAGGCCGATTCAAAGGCAAAATTGGTTTATTAAATCTAAAAATTCAAGATCTGTAGAGCTGCATGCTGCTATTTGGCTGGATTTAGCAAATCCAGCAGCACACCCTGCTATTTGGTTTATTATTGCTATTTTAGAAGGCTGCTTTGATATGATCATCGCAATTAGGGGCTGTTTGGCTGCAACTAAAGTGGTGTTTGGTTGCCTTCCTTTAACAAGATTTAGCCATGAATTTCACAGAACACCAGAAAAAGGAAAAACTAAATCCAACACTCTCATTTGGCCTCTTTCTCCCCGTTCTGTTTCCGCTGCAACGGTCGAGGCTTTATTAGCAGATTTACATTGCCTTTACCTGCGATCTCGTCTCCATCTCATCGGTCTGGAGCCTTGTGGATGTTGCGAATTTAATAAATCCTTAACATAAATCTACATCTGCAGCTAAACGCCATTT
Organism: Phalaenopsis hybrid cultivar; assembly: GCA_002079205.1. Lineage (NCBI taxonomy): Eukaryota > Viridiplantae > Streptophyta > Magnoliopsida > Asparagales > Orchidaceae > Phalaenopsis > Phalaenopsis hybrid cultivar. The sequence continues at coordinate 58,115 of JXCR01140170.1, read as the reverse complement.
AAGATTCCACAGGATTAGATCCGAAAATCCTGAAACCCATCCCTTTGATTTAGTAATTTAGAGTTAGGCCGAATCAACGGCAAAATTGGTTTATTAAATCTAAAAATTCAAGATCTGTAGAGCTGCATTCTGCTATTTGGCTGGATTTAGCAAATCCAGTAACACATCCTATTAAAAGCTTCAACAAACAGTCCATTTGTGATTTAGGTATTATGTTTATTATCTCTAAGTAAGTTGATGTTGAGATCTTGAAGTGTCAGCTTGTAAATAGCTGCTTAAATTGAGTGTTTGTTAGCTTTTTGTCACAAGCAACGTGACAGATTGAAATGGACTTCTTCTTGATACACTTGTTGATGAGTGATAGTTTATTTAAATTTGTATTATAAATAGACAATATTGAGTTTAACATGTAAAATCACATCCTCAAAAAAGTTGTGATTACATTAAAAAAGTATAGTGACATATGAAAGTTCGTTACACATTTATGAAACTCTAATATGGATTATAATAAGATAAAAAAAAAAGAGAAAATAGCATGTTAAAATTACAAGAAAAAATATGATAATATTGAGTTTAACATGTAAAATCATATCATGACGAATGTTGTCAGATTCTGATACCTCAAAACCCTGAGCAAACGTGTCTGACTGTGGTGTGGTATACATCGAAGAACTCGAACAATATGCGGTGGTCTCCTGTTGTGGTATTGTCAAACTCCTAGCAGCTGTGTCTAATTTAGATATCGTAAAAATAGTTGCATTGTCGACCCACCTGAAGAATTTATAGTCTTTCGGTCCTTGTCTCCAACGCGGGCACCTGTAAAATTGCCTCCTGAAGCTATGTGTCTGGCGTGACGTGAATAGCAAGGACGGTAGTCCGCAATGACACATCACTTTCTCGAACTTCACTGAATGTCTGAAACTCATTGTTATGCAGTTATTAAAAATAGAATAGATGAGTCCAAAAATTTAGGAAATATAAAAAGTACTTACCCAAGTGTGGAGCTAATGGTTGCTGACAACAAATTTACGTGGCTGTCCAAATTGCTCCACCGTTATCCATCATATAAGAGGTGAAGCTATTAACCAACCTAAAGCAATATATCCACATTAATTATAAAATATGCTCAAAATTGCTAATATAAACTCTAATATAAGTATCATCTGCTTCTATGATACTCATGATTTCATAAAACAAATCACAAATTCTGCATTTTACAAAAAGTTCAGCTTCTTTCATAATTAAACTTAACAGTACATTAGTGCTCAAATTTAAAAAATGTATGTCATAATTTAGGTTAACAATACAGTCTTGCAGGTGGAAGAAGAACTGCATAAGCCCTTCCTAAATAACTAATTCAGATTTCTGTGGGTTCAAATAGCTCACTCTCACAATGGATAAAGTATAGGGATACCCATAGAAATGTGCTAATTATTTTTACAACTTGAATGGAATAAACCAAATAATATGTCTATTTTTGCCATGTTGGCATTTAAGATATTATAAATATATAGATATCAGTTTCCACAACATGCATTGAATAAGAAATGACAATGGTAGATATATTGATCATTTTCAACAAAACATTCATAAATAAATTGCATAGCATCACATCGATCCAATGGAATTGAACCATTAACCGTGTCATCATGCATAGAGGACAATCACATTTTTTTGCTATATATTCTTAGTATCAATTATTTTTAAATTAACAACAAATTAATACAAGTGCATTTATAAATCAAAATCATTTTTACATTTACAGCTAAAACAAGTTAACTATTGAGAAGACTTTAGGTCTCACATTTTGCCCCCTCAACAATCACATATAATAATTCTTGATATAATAATAATAATAATAATAGCTAAGATAGTTGATAATTATTATTTAGAAAAATTTACATTGAATATCACACAATCTCTACATATTTATATATCTAACATCTCAAGTTTGATATTTACATTTACAGCACTTTGGTGTCATAAATATGTGCATTAGAAGTGAGCAGCCCATTGATTGGTTGGAAACAAAATAGTTAATAAAACATTTACATAAATACCACCCAAATCCTATGTATCTACAGAATCTCCCCTAAAGAGTATCATAAATAAAATTCCAAATACAACAGTTAAAAAGCTTTTTTCAAATCAACATTGACTTACATACTTGATTCCCCCATTTCAAATGACACAATGGTTGCTGTAATTATTTAAGCCATCCTAAAGTGTCAAATTTTTTTGAATACAAGACAATAGAGAACAGAGGTTGAACAAATACATGAGGGACAAACATATGAGACCACTTGAGTGTGATGACAGCACTCGAATATAAATTATTATAGTACGACGATCACAAATTTCTAGATCAATATTGCAAGATAATTGTACTGCCTCACAAAATTTCCCCAAACAAAACACTTATCAACTTCATATAGCATCATTCTAGTAAATGCCTCACAAAAAACTTCATGCATTAACTCATATGCATAATTAAAATAAAATTAATACCAAATGCAGGAACTACAGTCGAGTATTAAAAAAATTTCATGCCTCACAGAAGAGTATGCAAAATTAAGAGCAATCTATGGGATGACTTAACTCATATGCACATCATGCATTAACTCATATACACAACCCTTAAAGAGTCGTAGTTTATATTTAATACTACTTGATACCAATGAGGATACAAACAAAATTAATGCCAATTATAGGTTCTACATAACATTCCATACTAACTGAAATACAGGAACTTTCATGCCAACTGCGGGAAATACATGCCAACTGCATAATATTCAATGGGGGTAACATTCCATACTAACTTTCATGCCAATTGCAGGAACTAAATACAAACTATCTTCATGCCAACTACAGGAACTAAATTCATGCCAACTACAAGAACTAAATTCATGCCAACAACATGAACTAAATACAAACCAACTTGATATGTGTCTTTAGAACTATAAAAATTGATTTCGAGGTGTATTTTGAACAAGGGACAGCTGCAAGCATCAAAACTGAGGCTCAAGTGTATTTTTCAAACCATAAAATGACTTTCAGCAGATATGCAAACAAGAGACTAATAAAAAACATCAAACCCGATCCATAAAAATGAATTCCAACAGATATTTGAACCTCTAAAAAATGCAAAGTCTTTTTTATTTTTTTGCAGAACGGGAACGTTTTGTTCCACCAGTGGATTGGATATCCGTGTGGATTTGGCTGGGACCTTCTCCTGAATCAGCTATATGCTCGGTCTCTATATCCTCTGTTAGGTTTGTAATACTGCTAATTAGGGGTGAAAAAATGAGTTCATGTTGCTACAACATCAGTAAACATGCCATCCAACTCCTCTAAAACTGGTTTAATTCCATTAAATTTGAATTTTTTTGCCGCTGACACTACTGTAATAAAAAAATTCTAATCAATATTTCAAAAATATGTCTAAAAGATTTAGTTGAAATAGTGATGTTCTTACAACTAATTTTTTTGTCCACCATTCCTCAGGTGCATCAATTGTTCGTTTTACTGGATCCCATCTCAATCCAGTTGATCCCTTTTTAAGCTCTTTCTAAAGTTTTCAGTCATTTAATTGAACTCATTTGTTTTTTAGTTTCACCGTATCATAATTTCTTTCAGTTATTTCTTTGAATTTAATTAAGATATTATTCCAAACATCTTTATTAAAAAAAGTTATGGGTCGATTTCTCAATTCGATTTCCCTCACGTATAGATTACAAAAAATATTAGTAGTCTCTTTATCTCACATAGCTGATGAACCAAAGTTTTTAGATTTACTCATCTTTTACTGTCATATCAACGAATGGGTAGATGACATTATGACTGAAAATGAGACACTTAAGATATGAAATATGAATATGTAAAACAAAATTTAAAAAATATAATGAATTAAAATATATATCGATTTTTTTTTATTTTTCTCTATTACTATAATACCACTGTATTTGAGTAATAATCAATTGAAATTTGGAACACAGAGCATATTAGAAATTCTAAACCAATGCTAGCAATGACAACCCAAAGGACGATAGACCATAAACCATATTTTCTTCACCCAATATTCTAATTCTAAACCAACAACCCAACTGGCATCATCATAGCTTGTTAAAAAACATGCTTCAACAATAATGTATTGGATCTACCATAATGAGATAGTCAATTTTCTTTCGTACAAGTAAAGACAGGGGTCTCATCGAAGCGAAAAATGCTGAGTTGCATAAATAATAACACTTTAATTGAAGTAAACATGCTTATCACCATCTCGGTAATAGAATATTCATTGAACCAGTGCAAACTATGTGCTTAAACATAAAATGAGAGCTCTAAAATAATTATCACCCAAACTTTCATTGTTGCAAAATCACATATAAAAGAAATAACAATAATGCAAGACTTTTTTACCTATTCAGTTGTGAGCAAACATCGGCACAACAAAATTGTTTCTTCAACCAATTCTGTCATAATAATCTTGTCCCAATCGATTCCACTTGTTTAAATAATAAGCTCGACTCAACTCGTCTACACCATAGACAAGATGAGTAATAAAAAAAGGCAATAACATACCTACCACCAAATTATTATATATTTATATATCTAATAACAAAACCTTATTTTTTTACATTTATACCATCCAAATCTTTCAAATCACATAAAAACTATAACTATATTTACTTTAAAAAAAGTAAAATACACCTGATGCATAGGTAAGATGACATATATGTAAAAACTGAAGTTTATGTAAATCTTCCTAATTAACATAGAATGGTCCAAAAAGCAGTATTGACTTCTAAGAATTTATGTGACTTGTTCAAGAATGTCAGAAAACATGGTTCAAAGAATACCAAAGATATGTAATACACTCAATTTTGCACAAACGAGCCGACAATAAAAACTCCATTTTTTGTTCAATAAATGCATACACTCCATTTTAGAAATAGTAAGCAATCCAATTTCAATTGTCATTTTCACTATGTCATTTGACTTTGTTGAACATTATTGTTATTGCAAAACACATACAATATTCTTCACATAAACACGATCATATTTATCCTACCCCATATCTTCTACATATTCATAGATAGTTCATCATATCCTCATAAAAAATAAAATATAAAACAACCTTACTACCAAATCGCAGGGAACAGAGCATTGCATCAATATCTTATAGCCTAAAAAATACCCTAAAAGAATCAAATCGCAGGGAACAAAATATTGCGTCAATATCTTCTAGCCTCTACAAATACTCTAAAAGAATCAGTAATTTTGAATAGCATGGAGACCATACGAACAAAACACGAAAAGAAAAAATTCGGTTAATACGAATATACACTGTTCGAAGAAAGGTTGGGATGGGGAATGGAGAAGAAAAATCTCTGGATGCTTCAAACATATCACAAAAATAATGGATCTATATTTTTAACGGCGCTACTTACATATTCAGTATAGATCTAGGTTTTTGCCACCAAACACTTTCAAACAGATGGATCGAGTGAAATTTCTTGCCAAAATCTTAGATCTCTCGGCGAAATGGGGGAACTGAGGGAGGAGCCGAGCGAGGAAAGAGTTTTGTTACCTGCGGAACGACGGAGGCGAGATCGACAGCAAATGTTCGAAGGAAGGTCGGCTGCGGGCTGAGGAGGGTAGCGGAGTAAAAAATGGAGCCCAAACGCGTATCGCGGGCATATACCCGCGATCTGCGTGCTATATAATATAAAAAAGCTGTTTCCAAAAACCACTGTAAAACGCAATATCCAAACACTAGGACAGCGTTTTTAAAAACGCCGCCGCACATTTAAGCTGCCCCAAACGGGCCCTTAAAAATCTTGGAACAAGGATACACGTGCTTTTCCTCGAAATTCCTCTTAGCATAGTCTTGAAATAGCTTCCTTGAGAGCTATTGAATAACAAGTGGAATCATTTGGTTTTGGTAGTTTGGGGGTTTGATTGAAAATTTGCTTTGATTTAACTTTGTGATCCGGTAGCCATTAGAATACTGTTAGGTTTAGTTAACGAGAAGATTTGGGTTAGTATTGTGTTGAGAAGTAGTGGTGATTGGTGTGATGGGTTGAGAATAGCTGTTGGAATGAGGTCAGGTCATGGGTTGATATTGGATTTTTTGAAATATGAGTGATATGGAGTATAGAAGTATAGCCTAACTGATTGGAAAGTTAGTGTTCCAAGTCATTATTGCTATATTTATTTGTTGTTTGTGCAAAGAATTTTGATGGAAAATTTAAATTGTTATTTTTAAATTGGATGAATTTGTTCAATCTATATGGGCTAATTAGTTATGACAACAAGACTTTTAAGTCCATGAAATAAGTAATTGGAAAAGGTTTCCACTTTTGTGAGTGAATGAGTTCAATGGCATTAAATGTATAAAATTTGGATGGTTTGGAAAATGGGTGGCTCTTGGAGCTTATGATAGAATTCTTGTTATGTATAGTACTATATAATTATAAATGCGTTTCTTTTGGCTTGGGTTGGGTTTCCACAATATTGAAGTCTAGAATTGTAGTTTGTTTAAGTCTTAATTGAAAATTTTGGATTGGGTTTAGGGTTTAGGAGCAGACATTGATAAGATAATTATAAATTTTAATGGAGATACTATGCGGTTAAGTGTTGTCATTTGTGAGATTTTTGGTTATGTTAAATCGTCAAAGATGTTAGTTTTGGAGAATATGATTCATAATCATCTGGCCTTGTCCCATAAAAAATACCATTGGTTTTAACTTTTATAAGGTGAAATATACCTTTGCTTATGAAAAACTTTGCTATTTTGTAAATATATAAAAATTGAGTGCTAGTAAATCTTCCAAAAACAAAAACGAAACTACCAAAAAGAAAAAAAATGCTCTTTGTTTGCTAGAAATTGAATTGGTTTAAATATCTTCTCCCCTTTCGTTTTGGTCCTACTTGAATGACATCCCAATTAGCTGAGAAGGCAACAATGGTATTGCAGTGTACGAAAGCCTCTTAAAATCATCTTCTTCTCACTTCAGCTCCACTCCTATGCGAAAGCAGATAATTTTTTGAATAAGCTTGACTCCCACAATCTCTAATTTTTCTTTAGATTTGCTTGCTTTGTCTCTTCTTTCATTCACTATTTTTTAATCGTATATTTAGCATGGAGGATTTATGGGTATTCTTTCAATTTTTTTGGTTATTGCATTGATGCTTTTGTTAAACCTACATGGCTTTTTACGTCAAAATTGGTAGTTTATTACATGATTTGAAAACTTCGCAACTATTCGAAAGCATATATATATATATATATATATATTGTCTGCTAGATTTTGATTCCCCTTATAATTTTTTTTAGAAGCTGGCATGAAATTTAGAATATGGGTGATGTTTCATGTTGTGAAATTCACCAATTAGGTTCCATTTATTTATAATAGATAATTTTTGAATAGTTGCGAAGTTTTCACTGAGATCTAAGAAAAATAAGTCTATTATAATTTTTTTTCCTATTAGATAATTTTTCTTGGATCTCAGTGGATAATAGTTTGATTGGTTCCATTTATTTATTCCTTCATCTTGAAAGCAATGTAGTCAGGAAATTCTTCGTTTGCCGACATTTCTTAGAAAATGAGGTCCGACTCTTGGCAAGAGATGCATTTTGTGGAGGAAGAAAAGATTGGAACAACTGGTAACTGGTGGTCAGTTTGCGGTCTCTGACTTGTTTTTTAAGAATGTCTAGTTGGTAGTTTAGAATCATTACAACTAGTTATATATATATATATATAGACACAAACACACACCACATCCAAACATACACATGTAACCAACCTACATTTGCAAGTGGAGATAAGAGACCACATCATTTATTTGAAACATGAACAATTAGGAATCAATTTATTAGATGCGATTGCAAGTGGAGATAAGAGACCACATCATTTGCTATTAGGAAAGGAGTACTTTTTGTGAATATTTTTGAAAAAGATGGTATTAAGAAATAAACTAAGCATATTTTAACAAAAAAAGTTTGATGGAACATGAAGAATTTGTAAGACAATTGAAAGATTATATGATTAAAGAGCAAATTATAAGTTAAAATTAGATTGCAAAGTATTTTTTATTTTAATTATTTTAAGTTGGGTGAAATCAATTACGAGTTGATGGAGAAGTTTGATATCATGTTTAGACTAGTTAGGATTGGTGAACATGTTTGGAGTCTTAAAGTATAGTTAAAACGTGGATAGAGATGGATTGATCCTATGTAAAACTCATTGCATGATAATAATAAATATAACTATGTTTTGCATACATTTTTAATGTGAGGTTGGTACTGTTCAATCCCTAGAATCTTTTCTTGATGAAATAAAATTATTAGTGTAAATAGATTGAATTTATAAATACATATTATTTTTTTATAGCTAGCTTTTAACATCTACGTGTTGAAAAAAGAGGGTCTATTATTTATTTTAGTTTTATGTGTTTAGGTTAGAATATCATTGACATTTTGATAGAATGGCTACTTGTGATGTATTTTGATAAAACAATAGCTCGTGATGTTAGTTTTTTGAAATTTTTGGGTGGAATGTGTATTTTTGATGTTAGTACTCTTGAAGTGTATTCTATTTTGATACAGTGATCTTTTATTTTGCTTGTGATATTTTGTGATTTTTATACTTGTTATGTCTTATGTTGTGATATTAATATTTTTATTATGTTGTGTTTATATTTGTGATGTTTATACATATTCTTATATTTGTGATATCTTGCGTTGCGATGTTACTATTTGTGATATATTGTGTTGTGATGTTTATACATACGATATATTGTATTGTGATATTATTATTTTATATTATGTTTTGTTATGATGTTTATATTTGTGATATCTTTTATTATGATGTTTATATTTGTGATATCTTCTATTTTGATGTTATTACTTTGATATAATGGAATATTATAATTTTTGTCATGTAATGATGTATTAAATTTTTTTTGCGTTCCATCAGTCATAATATGTTAAATTAAAATTTGAGCTATTATATTCATAAATACTTCTTGTGTAATATCTAATGAGATCATGATTTTTATAATAATAAATTGTAATGATAGTGAACAAAGAAGCTACCAAAAAAATTATTATAATAGTTGTTGGCTCATACGTCTCTCACAGTCATTGTATGAAGTCAACATTTAAAGTGAATAAGTGTATGAACTAACTGCTTAGATGTTGTCTGGCCATATTTCATAATATGTTTGGATGAGTCAAATAATTTTTATTGATCTTTTGAATGAACTATCTATTAAACATGATCTTCGTGGCTCTTCTAGAACAACTTAATGAGAGAATATTAACCGTAATACTAAATTTGTGATCATATAACAAGTTTATAAGTGCAACTTGTTGGATATTTGAATATGAAATCATTAGTATGTATTTTATAATTGGTTTGAATCGTTTAGTACGTCTTCTAAATTTATTAAATTTGAAGATCTAACCTTCCGAAGCATTCCCAAAGAAATAGCATTTGATCATCATTATATACATCTTTTAACATATGTTCTAATTATTCTTTTTCTGAAAGAAAAAGTAAAAATTTTATTTGAGATATAAGGTTTAGATTGATTTATATAAAAAAGTTTTAATTGATTAGTTAGATATAAGGATTTGGCCGATATTATCTATGTGCTTGTGTCAAATAGTGATAATGTTGCATATATTTGGACAACTATTTATTAAACTGTAGCTTTTAAACAACATATTTTTTTTCAATAACTTTTGGATTTTCTATAGATACAATTTGGCCAACACACCTCCCAATTGTGTCACATAAGAGAATCAATTGGCAGCCCAACCAGTGTAGGGGCAGTTTTTACCTTTGCTCAAAACATGTCCAGTTCACGGTCGAACCAATTGAGCCGGCTGGAACGAGCCTAAATTGATAGTCTAATTTTAAAACCCCCGCGCCAGGCACGATTCAATAGTTTATATTACAAATCCCAGTTACCAAGGATTTGAAATTTCATGGCTAAAGATAAAACTACCTATGTGGGACTAAAATTAGCTCGGAGAACTTTCTTTCATATGCACCCGATTCTATACAACAACAACAACAACAACAACAAAGCCTTAATCCCACTACGTGGGGTCGGCTACATGAATCCTTTTTCTCCATTGCGTCCTATTTAGTGTCATATTTTCATTTACTTTGGTCGGCCACATGAATCCTTTTTCTCCATTGCGTCCTATTTAGTGTCATATTTTCATTTAGTTCTAATAAACTAAGAGNATGGCTGTTTATTACATGGCTCTTGCAAGAAAGCGATCTAGTTACAATGTCATACAACAACAACAACAACAACAAAAACAAAGCCTTAATCTCACTACGTGAGGTCGGGCTACATGAATCCTTTTTCTCCATTGCGTCCTATTTAGTGTCATATTTGCATTTAGTTCTAATAAATTAAGATCATTTTTAATACAATAAATCCAAGTCTTCCTAGGTCTACCTCTGCCTTTCTTAACACAAGTCGAATCTAAAACATCTACTCCCAAGTCTTCCTAGGTCTACCTCTGCCTTTCTTAACACAAGTTGAATCTAAAACATCTACTCTCTGTTTTCCTAGGTCTACCTCTGCCTTTCTTAACACAAGTCGAATCTAAAACATCTACTCTCCTGATCAGATCATCGGATGGTCGACGTTTAATGTGACCAAACCATCTAAGACGACTTTCTCTAATTTTGTCCGTCACAGTAGCTACACCAACTCTATCACGANACCGTAGCCGACATCGTGGATTATATGATGTATGTATGTATATATATATATATATATATATTATTGGTCGAGGGCTATTATATAAGCCTTTAACCAACCTCATGTGTTTAACCATTTCATCCCGCATATAGGTGGAATCGAACCTGTGATCCCAAGGGACTTACGCAACGCTACCAACCAAAGAGTCATAGCGAGCGGCACACACACACACGTTTGTGTTTAATGCTATGTCAGATTGAATAAGGACCATAATATAGAGATTTTCGGCTTGGAAAGAAAAGTTGGTGACGTGTGCGAGCTAATAGAGATCGACCTGAGTGAATAGGTACAACAACAACAACAACAAAGCCTTAATCCCACTACGTGGGGTCGGCTGCATGAATTAGAAACAACAACAACAACAAAGCCTTAATCCCACTACGTGGGGTCGGCTACATGAATCCTTTTTCACAACAACAACAACAAAGCCTTAAGCCCACTACGTGGGGTCGGCCACATGAATCCTTTTTCTCTAACAACAACAAAGCCTTAATCCCACTACGTGGGGTCGGCCACATGAATCCTTTTTCTCCATGCAACAACAACAAAGCCTTACTCCCACTACGTAGGGTCGGCTACATGAATCCTTTTTCTCCATTGAACAACAAAGCCTTAATCCCTCTACGTGGGGCCGGCCACATGAATCCTTTTTCTCTATTGCGTCTTTGAACAAAAACAACAACAACAAAGCCTTAATCCCACTAATGGGGTTGGCTACATGAATCATTTTTCTCCATTGAGTCAACAACAACAAAGCCTTAATCCCACTGTGTGGGGTCGGCTACATGAATCCTTTTTCTCCATTGTGTCCTATTTAGGTCATAATTTTCCATTTAGTTCTAATAAATTAAGATCATTTTTAATACAATAAGCCCAAGTCTTCCTAGGTCTAACTTTGTCTTTCTTAACACAAATCGAATCTAAAACATCTACTCTCCTGATCGGATCATCAGATGCTCAACGTTTAATGTGATCAAACCATCTAAGACGACTTTCTCTAATTTTGTTTGTCACAAGAGCTACACCAACCCAATCACGAATATATTCGTTTCAGATTTTGTCTTTAACTGTAAAGCCACTCATCCACCTAATCATTCTCATCTCGGCAACACTTAACTTATCATTATGCTTCTAAAGCCACTCATCCACCTAATCATTCTCATCTCGGCAAACACTTAACTTATTATTATGCTTCTCTACAGGAGCTACACCAACCCTATCACGAATATATTCATTCCGCATTTTGTCTCTACGTGTAAATCACTCATCCACCTAATCATTCTCATCTCGACAACACTTAACTTATTATTATGCTTCTCTTTTGTCATCCACCTAATCATTTTCATCTCGGCAACACTTAACTTATTATTATGCTTCTCTTTTAAAATTCAACATTCAGTGTCATATAGCATGGACATTATTATGCTTCTCTTTTAAAGGCCAACATTCAGCGCCATAGAGCATTACTTAACTTATTATTATGCTTCTCTTTTAAAGGCCAACATTCAGCGCCATAGAGCATTGCAGCTCTCACCACCGTCTTATAAAATTTTCCTTTCAGTCTTAGCGGTACATTTAGAGCATTGCAGGTCTCACCACCGTCTTATAAAATTTTCCTTTCAGTCTTAGCGGTACTTTCGAATCAACACAAAAGGCCCGAAGCATTCCTCCACTTCAACCAACCAACTTGAATTCTACTATTAACATCTCAAAAGACCTAAAACACTTCAACCAACCAACTTGAATTCTACTATTAACATCCCTATCTATATCACCATCGCTTTGAACAACGGACTCAAGATATCTAAATCATTCACACCTTTTAATAATTTGACCACCCAAAGTTACACTTCTGTCACTAGAGTTATTACTACTAAAATTACATTCCATGTATTTAATTTTAGTTCTAACTTAAATGAAGCACTAGAGCTATTACTGCTAAAATTACATTCTATGTATTCAGTTTTAGTTCTACTTAAACGAAGACCTTTAGACTCCAATGTAGACCTCCATAATTCAAGTTTTTCCTGGATTTTTTCTCTCGTTTTTTCCACGAGACATCAGCAAAAAGCATACACCAAGGTACATCCTCTTGTAGATGTCCAGTAAGACCATCCATAGCTACAGCAAAAAAGCAAGTTTTTCCTAGGCTTTTTCTCTCGTTTTATCCACGAGAAGGATATCATCAGCAAAAAACCACCAAGGTACATCCTCCTGTAGATGTCCAGTAAGACCATCCATAACTAAAGCAAAAAGAAATTTAAAGTCGATCCCTGATGTAATCAAAAGAAATAGAAAAATATTTGGTCAATCCTCCTTCAGTTTGAACACAAGTAACAGTTCTAGCATATATATCTTTAATTACATGAATTTAAGTCGTATCAACACCTTTCTTCTCAAGAACTCTCCAAAGGATATCTCTGAGAACCTTATTGTAAAATAAGTCATATCAACACCTTTCTTCTCAAGAACTCTCCAAAGGATATTTCTTGGAACCTTATCGTAAGTTTTTTCTAAATCAATAAAAATCAAATGTAGATTCTCCTTATTATCTCTGAACTTCTCCATCAAACCACTCAAATTCAATAACAATCAAATGTAGATGCTCTATTATCTCTGAACTTCTCCATCAAACCTCTCAATAAATGTATAGCTTCCATAGTAGACCTATCCGGCACAATGTATAGCTTCCATAGTAGACCTGCCGGGCATAAATCCAAATTGATTATGAGAAATTTTTATGTAGCTTCCATGTAGACATGCCCGACATAAATCCAAATTGATTATGAGAAATCTTTGTAATGCGTCTCCTTATTATCTCTGAACTTCTCCATCAAACCTCTTAATAAATGTATAACTTCCATAGTAGGCTTATTATCTCTGAACTTTTCCATCAAACCTCTCAATAAATGTATAGCTTCCATAGTAGACTTGCCCGTCATCAAACCTCACAATAAATGTATAGCTTCCATAGTAGACCTGCCAGGCATAAATCCAAATTCATTATGAGAAATTTTCATAGGTATAGCTTCCATAGTAGACCTGCCTGACATAAATGCAAATTGATTATGAGAAATCTTTGTAATATCTTAACCTATGTTCAATTACCCTCTCCCATAATTTTAAAGTATGACACATCAACTTAATTCTAATAAATGTATAGCTTCCATAGTAGACCTGCCCGGCATAAATCCAAATTGATTATGAGAAAAGTTTGTGATGCGTCTTAACCTATGTTCTACTCTCCTTCCATAAATTTAAGTAAAACACCATCAACTTAATTCCTCTATAATTTGCACACTCTTGTGCATCCCCTTTATTCTTAAAAATGGTGACCAAAATACTATTCATTCACTCCTCAGGCATCTTTTTAGTTTTTAAAATAATATCAAAGAATTTAGTAAGCCAAGAAACTCCCAAATATTTTCACACTTCAATTGGGATATCATCAGGTCCAACAGACTTTCCACCCTTGGTTTTCTTTAAAGCCTCGTCAACTTCTCTTTTCCTAATGCGACGGTAAAAATTTAAAGCCTCAACTTCTTTTTTGCTAATGCGACGGTAAAAGTGAAACGTTTTATTATTATTTGAGAAACTAAGATCACTAAGGTTATCGGTATTTTCAGAAACTTCATTAAAAAGTTTATCAAAGTAACTCACCCACCTATGTTGAATATCATCAGAAACTTCATTAAAAAGTTTATCAAAGTAACTCACCCACCTATGTTGAATATCTTTTTCCAAGAAAAGCAGTTCATTAAAAAGTTTATCAAAGTAACTCACTCACCTATGTTGAATATCTTTTTCTAAGAAAAAATTTTTTTGATTTTCATCTTTAATACACTTTACTAGAGTTAAATCTTTACTTTTCTTTTCTTTTTGTTTGGTTAGTTTATACATATATTTTTCACCCTCTTTAATATCTAATCTATTATAAAGATCATTAAAAGCAAAATTTTTAGCGTCACAGATTGTTTTTTTAGACTCCCTGCTGGTCGTTTGATAGTTTTCTATGTTCTCTAAGTTTTTACATTTAAATCAATTTTTATAACATAACTTCTTATGTTTTATCTTTTCTTGCACATTATTATTCCACCACCAACTATTTTTATTTATAAAAACCTTTTCTTTATTCTCGATGCACATCTTTTGCTACTTTATCCCACATAACATTTGTTTCTTCATGAATATCCTAAATTTTGAAATCTTAAATTTTACTCATAAAAATAATTTTATTTGTCTTTTAAGTTTCTTGTCTTTTAAGTTTCTTCATCTAATTCTACGATGATGAATCATAGTATTCTTTATTTTACAACTTTTAATCTTAAAATCTAGAACACAAACGATGTTGGGTATTTAAATTTTCACTTGGAATGACCTTACAATCTTTACAATCGCGATGATCTCTTCTTCTCATAACAAAATAATCAATGTGTTTTATTAGATCCACTCTTATAAGTCATAAGATGTTCATCTCTTTTCTTGAATAAAGTATTAGTAATAACAAGATCATACGCTAAAAAAAAATCTAAAATAGTTCTACATTCTTCATTAGTTACTCCAAAACCGTAGCCACCATGATTATTTCTGAAGTCTTCTACCACTCTACCGACATGTCCATTTAAATCTCTTACAATAAAAATTCTTTCTTCAAGAGGTATTGTTGTATTAAGTCTTCTAAATCATTCCAAAATTTATTTTTAGACTCGATATCTAAACCTACTTGAGGAGCATAAGCACTTATAATATGAAAAATCTTAGTATCAATGATAATCTTAAGGGTTATAATTTTATCTCCAACTCTATTAATTTTTACATCATTATCTTTCAAACTCTTATCTATAATTATACCTACATCATTTCTAGTGCGACTCTACTAGAATATCAAAGTTTAAAATCTAAATTATCAATCTTCTTAGCAATTTCTCCAACCCATTTAGTTTCTTGAATACATAAGATAATAATTTTCTTATAAATCATAATATCAACTAATTTCATTAATTTACCATTGAGAGTACCTATATGTTAAGTTTCTATCCTAATATTTGTTTCATTAGTTTCATGGACTAACTTCTTTATCTGCATTTGTCAATAATGTTGGAACTCTTGCTTATTTAACATTACACTCAAGCGTCGGTACAACGGCAATTGCACACTTTTCACTGTATTCAGGCTATACAACGCGTCTCCCTAGCACTTACACAATGATCAAAAGGATTCATGTCGTGATTTTTTCCGACAAGTTTTACGCTGACTGTCGATTACCTAACGCAACCCTCCACTTTTCACATCTGGGCTTGGGACAGGCAACGGCAATGTTAAATTAAATTCTTTATTTAATTATCTATATATAAGTTTTATGAGTTAATATCAATAAATTTCATGAATAAATTTTAATAGTTTTAATTCATCAAACTAATTTAAAAGATGATTGAGAGGTCAAAGTACTAGGGGAAGTACAATGAAGTTATAGATATTTTTTAGGTCTTTTAAAAGCAATGTGAGTAATAATTTTCTTTTATGCATTAAATTAAATTTTTATTAAATAAATAATTACATTATTAAATATTTTAAAATAAGTACTTCATTAATGACTTGCATTTTGATAGTTTCAAATGTGTATCATAAATGGGAGGATAATGATAAAAATTTGAATGTACATTTTAAAGAATTTTAAATTGATATGAAATGAAATGTAAAGATTAAGTCATACAAGATTACTCCCAAAATGGTAAATTTTGAGGATATCTTCGGATACATTTTTTTAGGGTAACTACGGGTGCATTTTCTCGGATAACTTCGAATACATTTTTGTGGATATATTCGAGTGTGATGGTAATCCTGTTATAACTTTTAAAAATATTGAAAAGAGAAACTACTTAAAGTGAACTAGAAATGGATAAATTTAAAATGAAAATTTAAAGTTTTATTAAGAAATAATGTATTTTATTTTAGTCATTCATGAATAGCATTGACATAATAATTTAACGAATATTAAGTTATAATTGCCACTAAGTCAAACTTACTGTGCAATTAAAGATTTTTTCAATAAAAAAAAATTTTAGCTTAATATCTCTAATAAGATAGACTTAGTTTATATGCGGATGACTGCAACTGATAGATATTAGTTCATGATATTTTTGTAGTTTTTTTTGTATTGACTTTCTTGAAATAATGATTAGAGTTTTCAATATTGTTTTGAGCTGTCTTCAGATTATTGTTGTTATTTCTGGATATTTTAAATTTATTACACTTTGTGAGTGGCTCTTTATATTTAGAAGTTTCTGAAAAATATGTGGAAAGTAAAAAAAGAAAATACTAATATCGTCCGACCGAAGTTCTCTCCTTAGTTAATTCTAAGCATCGGGTCGAGTTGTGACAACATGCTCTCATCATTGGCAATATTCTTGCAAAAATCACCATCTGCTTGCAATCTTTTGAAGCATCAAAACTAATACATTAGATTAAAGGGTGATACAGGCGCTAAAACAGCGCCCGGTTCGGGCATTTTGAAAAACCGGGCCAGTCCGCATAGCATTGTAGAAGCGAGAGCGGTGCAGAAGGGGAAGAGGAGGTTCATGAATCCTCACGAGGGAACGTGATTACGAAAGATCTCGTGCAAAGGAAAGAAGGATCTTAGAGAGGATCGTGAACTATCGCGATCCGGCTTGGGGCATCACAAATCAATTACTCTAGGGAGAGCTCTCTTGAATTTTCTAGGTTTCCCACTCTCTTCCTTTATGTAGAAACTTCCTTCGTCCAGAGAGGGCCTATAAATTGTTATTCTATATGTGTAAGGAGTAAGGTCTTAGTGTGTTTAGTTTCAGGTCTCCTGTGTGGAGTCTCGTTCCCCTTTGTGAGCTATCTCTGAGGAGGTGGTGGTGCTTCGATTGTATACTCTTCAAAGTGGTAATTATATCCTCCCATTTATCTTCCCCAAACCTTCTCATGCCCACTCTTCAGCGGCCAAACTCTCCCTCCGTCACCCCGACACCCAGTCATTTCCCCTTCCCACAAATTATTATTGTTGATCCGCCTTCCTAACTCCTTTCAAGCTCCTCCCACAAACTTCACTACCACTGCGGACCATCTACAACCCTTTCTCACCTGCTCATCCGTACATTTCCACACCATCCTTTCGCTGCCACCAACCTCCCATGACTGTCGTCATTCCTCCCAATCATCTCTATCCCTCTAACCGACCTCCACCAACCATTGGAATACTTTTAGAAGTGTTTGTTTGTGTGTCGTTCCATGTTTTGTGTCATTATTATTGTTAGTCATGATATAACCCTATTTTAATATTAATGAAAGTTTGCTTTGTTTTACCAACTAGTTCTGTATCAGAGGGTAATTAGAAAAGTCTTCTGCCGACTAACAACTGCAACACCATGATTCATATTTCTTTCTCAATACTTGAAAATAAAAGTAAAATTTTGGAATAAAACTTACCAAGCATGCATACGAGACAATTTCTTTTGAGAATTTAAATGCTTGAGCGCTTGCTGATCAATGTGTGGGAGAAATTCTTTTTAAATGTAAAAGTAATACCAATATTGGAGAGCTCACAACTAAGAACAATTCTTGGTCATATGTTTACCAAATCTGTTTTGCGCCATTAAGCTTCTCGTTGAAGAATTGTCCAGCGGACCACTATTACTAATCATAGAACCTAATCTCATGCATACAAGTGTCAACTTTGACCACAAAAGCCTACCTAATGTTCGAAAGAACTATGACTGATACTGTGTTTATCCATTAGCAAAGCAAGATTTGTGCCTTATTCAGACCCACACATGAATTTCGCTTTTTCTAAACAATAGTAATTTCATGACGATTATACTAAAATGGAGAATGACTTGGCCATAGAAAGTGGTTGAAATCAGAACTACAAATATAGTGAATGGTGGCTGGCATCGACCACTCATGAATGCTCTAATTTTTCCATCAATCACTAAAATTCCTTGCTCGCAAATGAAAAAAACCCAAAAAACAACACCATGAGTGATGAACCCTCATTTCAGTAGATTAAGGAAGTACTTATTTCTCTGAAACATTAAAATTTTTCCCTAATGCTCAAGGTGATCCTCTTTGGACTTCGTCAAAACATAGAACAACCTATTTTCGAAAAAAATGGTTTCATAATTTGATTCACCAAACATATGAAAGTGAAAGGCACAATATACAAACTGAAAGAACCTACTACTTCTAAAGGATGTTGCTTGTTTTGAATGTAGCTTTCCCTCTGTCACTAAACCTGATATGAATTTGATAATACCCAAACCTGAAATCCAATTTTCAGTACATGCCCATTCCTTCTAGTATGTCTTTTAGCCCCAAAATGAGTAGCAATACTTGATTGCAATTTTGTTAATAGTGCTACTATTCACACACTTATACTATGCCGCATCCTTCTTTGAAAACAACAATGCGGGCACGGTACAAGAGCCGAACTAACAATGATCAACTGTTTATCAAGGAGATCATCAAATTGATGCACTATAGTATACCATGCTCTTTGGAATTTATGTGGTAATGCATAAGTCTTGGAGACAATATGGGAATGAAAACAACATGATGCTTACACAACACTATGGAGGCAGTTCGTTGCAAATATCTAGAACATAAAGTCCTAAGCAGTTTGACATAAAGCTTTTGATCTCTCACAGAACATATGATTGCAGCGCTTGAAAATCTGTGGCCACAAACAACATTATCACATTACTATACACACTTCAAGTTAGAATTCAGCTCTAAAAAAAAATTAGTATGAGATATCTCAAGCAGCATATGGCTTCACTTTTAAGAGTTCACAATGCAATCTTCTCTTCTTTCGGTGAAATGAGTAGCAAATCTCTCTCCCCTTGTGCTAAATATTGATTTCATATTGCCAAATGTGGGAGGCATCCATTTCTACATCACACAAAACTTCTTTTTGATAAAATTTATAGAGGAATTGAACGCATCTTAGTGACTTGGGTTTCTCTATCTATCTTGATCACACGATCTTAAAAGAACAGTAGTGATCTTTTGGTTGATTGATTGAGGGTGCAAGCCAGTGATTTTAAGGCTAGATTTACATAAGTTACCATCTCAAGAAAAATGTTGCATGCCTATAAGATTCTATAGCGATTGTAAATATTGAAATGGCACTGGATCATATAATAGGGCTTCATGAGGAGTGTTTCAATATGCATATACTAGTGCTTCTCTCACATCCCCTTCGAGAAGCACCACTATCACTGCATCATCCTTATCATTGTCATTAACTTCATGAGTTTCCCCATTTCCTTCGCCCGCTATATGAAGCACTCTTTGTAGTAGGCATTTGTTCGAGTAATGCACCACTTGATTGCATCTAGAAAGATAAAAGGCACAGTGATGAGCAATGGACTTGCCTTCATCAATGATGTGGTTGTCACCAGGAGAAACCATATTCATCACTTTGAAAATCCTCAAATATATCTTTCTTCTAAGTTTTATAATGTTATATGTCTATTTGGCGGTGTTGGGAGAACATCATAGTATAAGGATGGTAGCCTCGTGAATATGCACACAACTGCATGATTCTTGAGCACATCCAAGAAGTTTAACTTCCTCTTGAGCACAATGATGGTCACTTATAGGGTCAGCAAGCCAAGAACCGGGTTTAAATTGTGGTATCCAACTTTGCCTCCGCCAACCATCGCATAAAGTCTCCGAGCATTAATATGAACCACTCATAGATCACAATAAATAATGAAATCAAAAGGAAAAAAACAAAAATATATATATATAAGTGATGCTAAACCAAACATATAATAATCGGAAAAAGTGAAGTGGTGGAACTTAAAAGGCAAGGTGACTATGATTGTTGCAGCATGACATGGGACTACTTCAAGTAGAGTTGCTACATCCATCTTTGCCTTTATTCGTCTTTGATTACTGCACTTTTGAGAGCTTAATGTGGCTACAAGTGGTGTGCTCAACCCCTTTGCGTTCATCAAATTGAACCAATCCAACTAGTTTTAAATGTAGTTTGATAGGTTCAAAATAACTAGAGATTTATGTCAAGTTAATCTCATTTTGATAATCTTCCTGGCTTCCTCCAAGCCTTTAACATCAAATCCTTCTAACAGCTCAAATCATTAATGTTCTTCATGTCAACCCTTATAATCAGCTTTTCATCAACATAAAAACAACACCAAAAAATTTCTAGTATCGTTTTCAATAGAGAAAATTATCATCATTACATTTACAAAAGTTGATGTTGAAATTGAAGGTATCATTGAGAGGGTACTTGCTTCAAGCCATACTGGATTCGTGGAACCTGCAGACTAGAATTTTTTCCCAGTACAGTGATGCCTTTGGACTTGACCAAGATTAGGCTTGCATCTACAAAAGTCGATCTTGCGCTGAAAGTAGCAAACAACTTATACCATTGTGAGATGACTGCTTCAAGCCATAGTAACTCCTTGGAACTGCTGGCTGAAATTTCTTTTATGGTACAGTGATGTCTTTGGAATGGACCAAGCAGGTAGCTACCATAGGGTGCCATAGAGACATGTAGCCTTGATATGCATTTGCTCAATATACAATTCTTTTGTAGGTATGAAACTCAATATTCACCTCATAATTGCTAGTTTAATAGCAAAATAAAAAATTTCAATGAAGTAAACTAATGCCTTCCGTCTATTGGAACTCCACTATAAAACTTGTCTTGATGCTTTTGTCGTCATTTTGGTCTGTATGAATTTTGTAGATCCATTAAATATATAGAGTTTTTGTCTTTAGATGAACTAGTCAATCTTCAGGTGCTACTTTTGCGAGAAAATTCATCTCTTCTTTCATTGTTCGCTCTTGCTTAGATTAACATTTAACCTATATAACTTTTAAATAGCATTTAGGTTAACATATATTAATGAGCAACAAATAATAAAACTAAGGAGAACGATAGCTAATAGGCTCTGGTATTTTCCATTATCTTTTAACTTCTATCACAAGAGTGTAAGGCTTTAACTAAACTTATTCATTGTGTTGCTTCACCTTTTATCAATATTAATAGCCTATCAACATTAATGAGCTATTTTAATTCAACTTTCACTATAGAAAATATTATATTTTCATTATTGCTTGATATATCTTTGTATATTATAATTTTATTGAAAACAATGTTTGTATTTCCAATTTTTTCTTGTTTCCAACATTCCAAAAATTTATAGCTGCAATTGTCAGAAATAAAACTAATAATGCAACACTTTCTCAATATTCGAACAAGAATTTTTTTTCATTATGATCAAGGTGCACATAAAAAAGGCAAATTAAAACATCCAAATATGAAACATATCCCCTTTCCAATCCATGCTTCTTCGAAAATCGCAAAATCAAATGATATAAACAGTCCTGAATTAATGAATTATGTTTATGAAATCAGGCAAGAATATTTCCAGCAAGCTTGCATATAATATTATGCCCCAAACCATTTCAATCAAAGTCTTGCTGATTCTTTTCACAACTCCATTATGTCAGGGAGTTCCTAAGATCATTCTCTTTATATGAATCATATCAGCCACATTATATTTTCTAAATTTCATGCAATCATAATATCCACTATTACTGGTTCGCAAAAATTTGACTTTTACACTAACCACATTTTCTCTACTAAAATGTCATTTGGTTTGCTGAAAAAGAAATGCACCAATAAAGGTGGTCAACACTAGCAATGATGGCAGACAAGGGACAATGAAAGGGATGAGCTGGCATAGGTGGAGGCCATGACGGTGACTTGTGATGCATTCAAAGCTCCACCAAATCACATGAGTTTGGAATACGCTGCAGATGAGCTGAGTGAATTTGAAATTCATTAAAACTTAACTTTGCAATCCTTATAATTAAAACCAAACAATAAGATTTTCAAAACCCTGAATTGAAATACTTTAAACTCCTATTACTTCAAACCAAACAGCACCTAAGCTTTTCTATCATATCAAGGTAGTAAACACCTCAGATTTACTAGAGA
>JXCR01140170.1:0-19896 GCA_002079205.1 Phalaenopsis hybrid cultivar | reverse complement strand
CCTTTACTCTTGACATTTTGACAAGTCATCTCAAGCTATACTACCAGGCGTGCCATGCAATTTGCCACCAAAAAGCACCTAAAGCAAGTGCTCCACCTTCTCAATTACAAAAGTGAGCCATAAAGTGTTCAATCAAACTAGATAAGTTTAATCTATAGTATCTTCCAAGCATGACAATAAAGACCCAAGCTTTAATTGATTTCATTAGGACTCTATTGAACCATGGAAGCAAAGTTCAGCGCAGAAAACAATTATTGTTGATTATTTGTCAACAAAGCATAAAAAATCAACAACTGAGTGGGTGACTCTTGTCAAACCAAATAGTACAGCCCAAAGCCACGTGCTACATCTTTTGAGGCTACAAATAAAGCACATCAGGTCATATTAGCGAGGCTTAATATTAACGTCGACACTAGAGTAAGCCATTACCATCAGCTGATGATGAACTACGCTAATGGAGAATATGAAGTTTGTGTAGACCTTATCGTAGAAGACACTTTGCTCAACCCTAAATGATGCTACGTTAAAAAATATAAATAAAAATAAGTTTTGTTTGGGATACCACTTTAAGGTTAGAAAAGTTTGTCATCAATCAATGGAATTCGTTATAGCAAATGGAGACCATTGCAGCAAGGTTTACTCATGAGTTAGTCAAAGTGTCTCGGACAACCCAACAAAGCCTTTAAAAAAATCCACAATCACAAATGTGATAGCAAACCAGTCAAGCTCATGCTAGCACAAAAAAACAATCATGCAATAGTACCACTATCTGACCCTTCGGTGACTAAAAAGTACACCAAAAAGTGCAAGCATAATTAGTTTTATATGAATGTTCAAAATTGAACAAAGCAACAAATCGTGTTTTTAAGGAATGAAGAATGAATAGAATGGGTAAACTTTCAAGCATATGAAAGGAGATATTCGTGGCACCGCTGGTGGATTAAAACAATTAATTTAGGTCATGCTTTATTGGTAAAATAAACAACCTTAGTAATCATTGATTTTCTGCAAAATAACATTTTCACCCACTATAGCCTTCCTTTACAAATGGAACAAATAATAACATGAAATCACCCAATCCCATGCTATCAAATTGATCTTGAGAAAAATCATTAGATCTCATAGTTTTAGCGAACAAATATTACATCCATGGAGTTGTAGTATTTTCTAGTAACAGGAAAGTAACACTTATACTCTTTTTTGTTGAGAGCATACACAAGAAAAATACACTAGATTAGATCAGAGAGTAAAGTTTTATGCGATTTTGGAATTGATGTGAACAAAGAATACGCACTTAAAAATTTTAAGCGGTATAGTAGAAAAGAAGCTCTAATGTGAGCATAGGTAAAAATCAAAACATGAAAATATGTTTTGAAATTAAGAACCCGGCTCAACTTTCGATTGATAAGGTCGATTGCAGTAGAACTATTTCCCCCCAAAAATTCTTTTAAATTTGATGGAAAATCATAATTGAGTGGGATGCCTCAAGAAGATGTATGTTATTTCTCTTAGCTATCCCATTTTGTTGTGAGGTATCAAGACATGAACTCAAATGAAAGATTTCATTTTTTGAATGATAGGACCCAATGATGAAATTGAAATATTCATTTGCATTTTCGGTTTTGAGGATCTGAATTTTACATTGAAATTGAGTTCGAATCATGATGAAAGGTTTGAAACATTTGGGTTGCTTCAAATTTCTCATTCATTAGGAATACGCAAGTAGTTGTAGTGTGATCGTTTATAATGAGAAACCATCTAGCCCCACTTAGTATGTTTATCTTTGAATGTCTTAAAATATCACTATGGATAATTAAAAAAGAAATTTAAGGGTTTGTAACAGTCATGGAATAACTATTTCTATTATGTTTGGCAAGTTGACAAATCTCAATTTGATAAAAACTTTAATTAATAAGTAAATAAGGATAGAACTTTACAATATAATTAAAATTAAGATTACTCAGGCGACAATGTCATAACATGACTTTTTTAATCNCCCATATGTCGTCTGTCGCCGCCCACCCGCTCACAAGTAACGAAGGATTACATAAATGAAATAAAATTTAAAAAACCAATAATACCTTTTAAAAAAATTTTTAAGTGAAAATTTAACAGCATAATTCTAATGTTATCAACGAAGCACAAGTCTGGTATTCATGGTAATCAAACTTGTGAAAGATAACATAAATCAGATGGACCTAAAAATGCTCTTGCCAACCCTAATTGTCTTTCTAGAATATTTCTCAGCAAACAACATCCCTTAAACAATCAAATAAAATTAAAGCAATATAAAACGTGCATGAAGTCCATTGAAATAGCATTGCTTCGCGGAGTTCAATAAACATTCTTTTCTCACATGTACTTAAAAAGTTTGGCAATAGCCCAAACATCAAGTCCTTGGAGTAATCGCTCATAAAATTGTCAGAGAATTTAAATATGCCAAGGGGCTCATCGCCCTCTGACTTTTTAAGGTCCAATCATTGCCACGCAAAAAAAAAATAATCTTGGCCTGCTGCATAACATCAACTTCCAACATTTAAGTTGCTGCAAGCAAAATTTAACAACCTTTTAAGGTTTGCACCCCAAAAAAGGAGTACAAGACTTGGAAGTACTAAGAGATATTTGTGCACCTTTAATATCAGTTCATTTAAAACAGCTTAACAAAACTAAGAAGTTTGTTACAAACTAGCATCAATATTTTTGCATGAAACCCATTTAAAACCTCAAGAAAGCCTGAAGTATAATGTCAATGATTGAATGCCCAACCTGACACCAAGCCCATGACGCAAAAAAAGATTGAATGTGGCAAGTAAGAGGGGCAAAAGGTTTTAGGAAAAAAGAAAAAAACTTAAAGAAAAATTTCATTCATGATGACTAATATCCAAGTTAGGTCTCCAATATTTTCATATTCAAGAAGAAATCCACGACTGAAGAATGTGCATTAAATTCATTAACCAAAATCAATTGTGGCTTAAAGATAGTTTCATCGATTATTGATACAATTGTTACATTGGCAATCAAGTATCCCATAATAAGCTTCCTCAATTCATTTTCATGCCAACATTAAGATCAAGATGAATCCCACTAACAAGGAGAAAACAAATTTATCAATACCAAAGGAACACTATCTATCAAATCATGCATCTAGAATGTGGAATGTAGGCTAAACTTATCAATGTCAAAGGGAATACCATTAATTTCCAATTTGGAAGGAAACTTGAGGGTACATTGATGAACTAGTAAAGAACAAGATTCTTATTAGCCACCTATTGAACCTCTCAAAATTCAATTTTACACCACGTTCAGTATATACTACAATGAAAAATTTTCTCAATTTTCTTTCCCGATAACATCATATCAAATCCCAACAAGTTCAATGTCATGTGCACGAAAAGGCTAAAGAGAATCATCNTCCTGGTCACGGTGACTATGCTTGGAGGGGCCTCGGCCGTGGGCTCTTATGCTATAGGCATGGTTGATGATGCTTTTAGTTCTGCAGCTTTCACAGCTTTGGCTGTTTTTGTTAGTGGAGCTGGTGCTCTTATCATTGGTTTTCCCTTACTGGTATGCCTGATAGGACGATTTTTCTGCTTAATTGTTTAGAAAGAGTACTGTTTTATATCATTCTTTTGTATCTTTGATTTATGCTTGACTATCTGTGGTAGGAAGACCAATTGAACAGTGGAAAGCAAATGTCTACTTGCACTATTTCTCTTACCCGATTTCAATTTGCATTTTTTAAACTGTAAAGATTACTCTTTGCTCCTTATTCAGGCGCTCTCACAATATTCCAGTTAATTTCTGCCCTCAAGCCAGTTATCGAAACATGCGCACCATCTTTGGTACCTGAATCCTTGGTTAAGCTGTTAGAATCTGTTCTAATTGAACTATATATCTGCTTTATTTCATGCAGACAGTTGCATCCCCTATTCTTCAAAATATTGAGATCTTAGGCCAAGACATTTGAAAAAAAAGAACATTTTTTATTTAAAATTTAGTTAGGCAACAATATTTTGATATATGGTTTTTTTGAGTGGTTGAATTTATGTTTGCATTAATATAAATGAAAAATCATATTTTACATGCATGTTGCTAGTACATGTTGATTTTTTTTTTATTGGACTCGTTGGTTGAATATGAATTATGAACAATGAATTGTTTTATTGCAAGAATTTGATTGATGTTTGTCCTAGATGCTTTGTTGACTCAGCTGGTAACATTGGTTAATTTTCTATTTTCAATTCATACTTGCTGCTAGTGAGTTTGTGATCGAGAAATTGTCTATAGCTTATGGTTTTCTGTTTCTGCATTGTTCAATCCAGGTTCAGCCCAGGGATAATTGGTTAATCTTAGCAGCACAATATGAAGTTGTTTACTATGACATGAATCCTTGAAGATATATTTCAAATAATGTGTATTCCATTCAAAAGTATAAACTTTAATATGCTTTCTCTTGTGATTTCCATCATATTGTGCTAGCCTTGTTAAATTCTTTGCTTTTATACTGAATCATCAAAGCAATCTAATATGATACTTGAAAATTTTTTTTTCACTTAATTATGCAATTTATATTGGAGAATTATTGGAGCAAGTTTCATAGCTTACTTTTGGTAAATTTGTATCCATTTTTTAAAATCAAATAAATTTTTAAAACATGCATGACATTTTTGAACACCCCTGACCTTCACGCCTCTCTCTTCTTTAATTGCTGCTTTGTTTATGCTACATCATAATCTTAGAATCCATTAAAAAAACTATATAATTGCTGAATAGTTTGTTTAAAGTCAACTTATAAAATGGAAATTTTTATTCCAAGATACTATGTGAGGATATTTATGTTGTATAGTTAATTGTATGAATTTAAATTTAGAGGTACTTGTACTTTATGCCAAAGGCTTTTCGAGCAGTAACCCCCTTGCCATTTAAAAATAGATTGATAACTTCCTGCACTTCTAACTAAAGTTCCACTATTATGTTTTCCTTCCAAGGTGATGGAGAGAAATTAAATGATTTTTTGACCATAGACTAAATGCAACACACCAAAAATTATTTTCTTATTGAAATATGTTGTCTGTGCTCTTTCATACCTCCTCTACTAGATTAATCCTATGTCATAGCTTTTATCCCTTCGCCTCATATTCTCCTTTTTCTTCGATAACTGTCACCTCATCTATCTCTCCAATTTTGATGTTTTGTTCCTAGGGCTGTGAACGTTCCGATTTCGAGCCGATTCAGAGCCGGCTCGAAATCAGATCAAAATTTTTTGATTTGGATCGAAATCAGCTCGTGGATTGATTCTAGTTTTTAATCCGATCTACATTGAAACTGAATCATTTTACTCGAATGTAATTTTTGGCTTATGAGCTGAATCAATCCGGCTCGAAATGTCTGGCTCGAAATATTATTCAATCTGGCTCGAAATATTGCTCGAGATAGCTTGAAACACTGTTTGAGCCAACTCGAAAAATATAATGNTTTCTCTTAGCTATCCCATTTTGTTGTGAGGTATCAAGACATGAACTCAAATGAAAGATTTCATTTTTTGAATGATAGGACCCAATGATGAAATTGAAATATTCATTTGCATTTTCGGTTTTGAGGATCTGAATTTTACATTGAAATTGAGTTCGAATCATGATGAAAGGTTTGAAACATTTGGGTTGCTTCAAATTTCTCATTCATTAGGAATACGCAAGTAGTTGTAGTGTGATCGTTTATAATGAGAAACCATCTAGCCCCACTTAGTATGTTTATCTTTGAATGTCTTAAAATATCACTATGGATAATTAAAAAAGAAATTTAAGGGTTTGTAACAGTCATGGAATAACTATTTCTATTATGTTTGGCAAGTTGACAAATCTCAATTTGATAAAAACTTTAATTAATAAGTAAATAAGGATAGAACTTTACAATATAATTAAAATTAAGATTACTCAGGCGACAATGTCATAACATGACTTTTTTAATCATGCATCAAATTTCATCAAAATCAATATATATATATATATATATATATATATATTATCACTAACCATTATGTCCGTCTCATTTTTACATGCATTAGTACCAAGCATGCCATATAATTAACCAGTTCTTGTGTACCTGTGACTAATCATAGGCCTATTAAAATTGCAAAAAAAAAAGATATATCATTACCACCAATGACGCAGAAGCGTCTCCCGCTTACGAGCGGGATGCGGGAGCGAGTCGTGGCTCCCATGATCGCGTGAAGACGCCCGCACAGCCCTGTTTTCATTTCCTTTCCAAATTTAGTCAGTTTACTCCTTTCCTTTCATTCCTTTTTAGTCATGTCCAATATGTGTTTTATTAGGGTTTAGAGTATATTATTTGGCGTGAGTTCATTTAGGACAGCCATCGGCATCCATTTTCTCCCTTCGATAGTTGTATCCATAAAGGGTGTGCATTTTATATTAAACATAAAAAAAGATACAAAAAACAAGTCCTCGGACATGTGCAAATGTGGTCTTATCATCAAGGAAAATGACAAAAGGCTCTAACGATTCGGGGACCGTATCAAAATAAAAACTATGTAAAGAGAGTCCTTGGGGCACAAAAATGGGCAGCTCGATTGAGCTCCCAAGTAACCAAGGGATTGGGTGGTGCTCCTGTTGTATCTCTTTCCCAAGGTATTAACTTCCCCTATCCCTTATGCATTGTCCCACATCGCTCCCGGCCGCCCCTTCCCTATTGCAGCCTCCTGGAACATGCTCTTTTGACTGTTTTATGCAAAACTTGCATTACAACCTCCCTTTACCGCCTCGCTGCCATCTCGAACAGTCGGCTCCATCATTCCCCAATCCTCCCACATTACTCCTAATAGCTGATACTCGTTGCCGCAATCTGAAAAGCAGCAAATTTGTTGTTCTTCTACTGTCCAACAATCATTCCAACTTATTGTTGCCCGAACTACAGCCTATCCTGTTGTTCGTTCAATCCCCGCTTGCTTTCCCCGCACTGAGCAACACTCCTCTTGTCGTCCTGGAGTCCACAACCCTTCCCCTTAGTTGCCACTCGCTGTCCCAGCCCTCTGCTTCACTTCCAGTGCAATTCCAGCCCCTCCTTTTGCTATCTCAATCATCCACGACTCATTTCAGACACCTATCTCCTCTACCCGACCACCTAGTCCACCTCCTTTAGATCAAGCCTTAGTGTGAGATTGTGTCATATCTTTTTGAAAGTTCCCTCGCACGTGTATTTGATTGTAACCATCTATTCACTTTTAGTAAAAATATTTGGTTCTCTTATTTTGGTTCGGGTTAATTCTAGTATCATAGTTAGCCTAACTATAGTATTATACTAGGGTTTCTAGCATCCTTGATACCCAAACCATTATTGGACCCTATATCATTCCTACACACCCTCTTCCACATATCCAAACCCCATACCCTAATCATGGCACCGAGGAGAAGATAGTCGAATATCAATCAAGAGTTTACCATGAAAGAGATAAAGCGACAACTCCATCGATTGCTACAACGGCTCAATGAAATTGAGGAAAAGAGAGCATCCAAATGGATGACCCGTAGCCATAACAGTGACTTGCTATATCAAATGAATGGAGAGAATCTCTTCCACCATACAGATGCCAAGGATGAAGAACCTCTACCCTGAAGACAAAATCTTGAAGTAAAGGTGGATTTTCCATATTTTAATGGCAAAATGGATTCGGATGAGTTCATCGAGTGGCTCTAGACCATGTAATGTGCCTTGAGTGTCAGGATATGCCATCGGATGGAATGGTGAACTAACCGATGGAATGGTGAGCTAACTGCCAGCAAGTTCAAGAAGAGTGCATCTCAATGATGGGCAAACTGCCAGCAAATTCAAGGCACATTACAACCGATCACCGTATTGGGCCAAAGGCTCCATAGATGTTAGTTAGAGTTGCTCGCCCTACTAACAACCACTCAGGAGAGACTTCTTGTTCTTCTATGAGAGGGTTTTGATCCCATTGTAGGGCGAGCAACTCTAACTAACAACCTATCCTGTTGTACCTGTAGGCCATGCTTGCTGCCCCCACACCAAACATCACTCCTCTTGTCGTCCTGCAGTCCACAAACCTCCTCATTAACTGCCCCCATTGTCCAAGCCCTCTGCTTCACTGTCAATGCAATTCCAACCCCTCTTTTTGTTGTCCCAACCACCCACAACTCATTTTCAGCCACCTATCTCCACTCTCCGACCACCTAGTCGACCTCCCCCACCCCCTGAATCGAGCCCAAGTATGAGTGTGTCGTGTTTTTTGTAATTTCCCTTTCATGTGTATTTGATTGTAAAAGCCTATTTACTTTCAGTAATAATATTTATTTTTCCTATTGTGATTTGTGTTAACTCCAGCATCAGCTAATTTATCCTTACGAAAATAATTGCGAACAATTTTGTTTTTAGTCATTTTGCAGCAAGGAACCTAGCACGCGTACTTGATCATGAAAAGTTAGCAATTTGGTAAGAGAAATAAAAACAAAAATTGCTAATCATTACACAACACCTTGCAGGAGCAAATGAAAAAAAAAAAAAGGTTAAAAAGACTGTCCATAAAAAGCCTGAAGAAAAAATCAAGCATCAATACCTGGGCATGGGAAAAGTGAAACGCAATGATTGGTATGCAAGCAAATCCAGTCAAGAGTATGTAAGATCCCAAAAGCAGACCATCTGATGGAGGCATACCATTCCACCATTGAAGCGCTTCGAATATGGTTTCCCTACAAAACCAGGCAGATAAAGCTACGACAGAAGCATGAGCATAACCTTGCCAAATTTTCATCTTCGAAGCTCCTTTCACTCTATCCCTGCAAATTTTGGAAAAGGATTCAGAGCAATCTAAAATATTAAGAAAGACAATGATTTCATTGAAACATTTCAATTGCAAGCGCAACACAAAATGTCTACAAATTCGTTAAGAAAAAAAATACGGCATTTATTTAATGAAAATTAAGAAATGTATGATATCACATAAAACTAGCCTTACAATCCTATTACAGATATATTCAGGTATTCAGAGGATAAAAATCATAGATAATCAAGTAAGAAATAAAATAAAAATGACAAGATTACGTTGGAAAAACTAAAAATAATAATTAAGAAATGATTATAAATAAGTTTAAAAATGAACTTAGGCAGATTGAGCAAGCAGAAGGGAACATTCAAGGTAACATTAATGTTGAAGAATTATTAAAAAAATAAATAAACCAAAATATAGCATTATAGATAAGCTAAAAAAAGATGGACAAAACAATTTTAATACCTTCAACAATATTCACTAGAAATAATGAGAAATGAAGATTCATAAGATTATCCGATATAATTGTGATAAAGCTAACAGTGATAATACTTCCATTTTAAAGAGTTTAAAAATAATCCAAAATAGGATAAGTATTTCCAAGAATTTAAAGTATGTATTAACTTCCATTAAAATACAAAGGTAATTTTACCCATACCTATAAAGTAATAAAGGTGGGGAAACTGCCAAAAGCAGAACTGCTGACACCCACATAGTGGACTTCGACGAAATAAATAGCATTGCCAATTTCGACGAATATAAGCAAGTTAAAATCCATTGAGCCTTTGGCCCAATACGGTGATCTGAAACCAACCTCCTGATTAAAGCAAATCCCAAAATGGTCGTCAACACAACCATATAGCTAGGATAAACAACTTCATCCTCAAATCCAAAATAATATAAACTTGTATAGTTGAAGAACCGATCCTCTATATAGCACAGCAGTAAAGCATGACCAATAAGCCCGAGTTCGGTTAAGAATCGTAATTTAGACGGGAAAAGCACAAAACCAGGAATGGCCATAGCAAGGATCGCACTTGCCAAGATGAACTTACAGAAAGATTTCAAATCCATACCAGCCATCCAAATATTGAGATCCCAAAAGTTATGCACAACAAACCATGATACCATGAGACTTGCTAATGCCACAAAAGCAAAGTATGATGGCAAGCTCTTCTTTGTAAAGAACCGCGCTAAATAAAATCCGGATATCAGTGGAATAGGAATGAACTGCACAGAAGATTAAATAAACCATGTATTCATAAATATTTGAAAACAACAACTTCTGAAAATAAAAGTAACAACAAAGCCTTAATCCCACTATGTGGGGCCGGCTACATGAATTTATTCTCCATTGCTAAAATTAATGATTAAAAATTACAATTTAGATATCAATTGCATAAAGACCAAGTTAAAAACATGAAAAATATAATAAACAAAAACGCCCTCATCAAATCTCCAGTCTTCTAACATGGTTCAATAAAAGTTGTTGACTAAGCATTAATATAGTGTTGAATCATATACATGTAGAGCTTATTACATGCCAAGAGACTAAAAACTACAAAAAGATACAAGATTTATATCTGTACGGCAAAAATAAAATAGAATATATATGGTTCTAAAAGATTTTGATAAACTAAAAGGCTTATCAAAGTTTCATGAGATATCTAGTTTTTTTCATAAATACAGCTTGCTTCTGGAATTTTTTAATTCATTCATTAAAAGTTGATTTGAATTATTAGTAAATAATCTCTCTATTCTCTCCTTATTATTCACCATATTCTTTCATTCTCTCTCCAATAAGTTCCAAAGTTTCTCTCCTCATCATAAACCCTCTCTCTCTCTCTCTCATTTATCAAATTTGGCAAAGATATTCAGCCATCTCTCCCATACCAACGAGAAGCCGTGGTAGAGATGTTTTGCATGTATAAAGCTCAATGTTGTGAGGAAGTCTTCTTCAATGGCATTGGCGCAATAAGCCCGTGCTCTTCATTCCATCAGTAGTATAAGATCATGCATAACTCATGATTAAGGAAACACTGGTATTGAAATTCTCAAGGAAACATAGCCCAATTCATACATCAAAGCTTTTGCGTGAGAATAACCTAGAAACCCTAAAATTTAACTTATTGAACCATGTTTGAAAATTTAGACCCTAGGGTTTATAGAAAATATGTAAATCTTACAGGTTTCAAAAACTTATGTATCACCAATCAAAGCTCGAGTGGTATGACAATATCTCTGAATTATTATCACTTTGATTCCCAATTCGATGGAATGAGACATAAAGAAGGATAAAAATAATAAAGCTCCAATTTTTGGATAAAAGAAATTATATCAATTAAAAGAATGAGTAATTGTCTGATTATTCATGACATATGCAGAAGCCAAAAGTACATAAGACTCATTGATACTGGCAAGTGTGCTGCAAAGTTATTTCCAAATGTGGCTTAATATTGTAGTGTTTAATTGCTTGGTACATAAAACTCATTGCTACTAGCAAGAAGATAAAAAATATATGTATTTTTAAAATAACTATATTAGATACATACCACGAACTTTTAAAGCCACGAACGTGATATGTATTTTTAAAATAAAAAATATTGCTTTGACCATACTTTTAAAGCCACGAACGTGATACATACCAAGCATTCGACTAATATCTTGCACAGCATAAAAAAGGTATTTCAATCAACATTTCATTGAAATATAAGACAATTAGGTATTTCACTTAAAATAACTATATTAGATGAATTAATTTGTTGTAAAAAATATATGTATTTAAAAAAAATCCTATTTTAAGATGTTTGGAATATGAGGAATCAAATGGAAAATAAGAAAATTGAAGCATTAGTTTACTAATTCAAAATGATCCCATTATCTTCCGCCTAAAGAGCTACCATGGAACTCATTCTAATGCGTACCTATTTGGGGAGTATAGCATTTTTAAAACTAATTAAATAAATAAAGTCTAATTACTTAGAATCTATGGCTTTATTATATTCTACAAGTACTTAATTACAAAAGTGATCTAAATGGTTTCATTAATTAGAGGCATTGTTGCCTAATACTAAATTTTAAATAAAAAATGTTCTTTTTTTTCATATGTCTTGGCCTAAGATCTCAATATTTTGAAGCATAGGGGATGCAACTGTCTACATGAAATAAAGCGACATATAGTTCAATTAGAGCAGATTCTAACAGCTTAACCAAGGATTCAGGTACCAAAGATGGTGCGCATGTTTCAATAACTGGCTTGAGGGCAGAAATTAACTGGAATATTGTGAGAGCGCCTGAATAAGGAGCAAAGAGTAATCTTTACAGTTTAAAAAATGCAAATTGAAATCGGGTAAGAGAAATAGTGCAAGTAGACATTTGCTTTCCACTGTTCAATTGGTCTTCCTACCACAAATAGTCAAGCATAAATCAAAGATACAAAAGAATGATATAAAACAGTACTCTTTCTAAACAATTAAGCAGAAAAATCGTCCTATCAGGCATACCAGTAAGGGAAAACCAATGATAAGAGCACCAGCTCCACTAACAAAAACAGCCAAAGCTGTGAAAGCTGCAGAACTAAAAGCATCATCAACCATGCCTATAGCATAAGAGCCCACGGCCGAGGCCCCTCCAAGCATAGTCACCGTGACCAGGAGGTAGTTTAGAGGAGGCGGAGCATGCACATATCTTGAAAAGGAATGGAACACAACCCTGACTTCAAGGCAGATCACAACAAACACCATTGCCACTGCTCCATTCACCACCCGGATCTTCCGAATCTCAATCTCATTCTTAGTGATCCACCAGAGAGCTCCTTTTGTGGAAGCATAAAGCTGGAATAAAAAAGGTATGAAGAAGAGTAGCAGTAGATCACAAATGGAGGAAAAGGAAGAGAAGACAGTCGAGTGATGAGAGGCGAAATGAAAAAGGAGAGGGGCGAAGATGAGGTAGAGGGTATGGATGCAACACTCCAAGGGGCCGAGTATTTGGGAGTCCGTGGAGGACTCGTGCTTGGACCGGAAGGACGAAGAGCGGGGAAGAGAGTAGAGCCAATAAGACATGCAGGCAAAGGCCAACAAATAGTAGGCAGCATTATCCATGCCAAGGGCGGAGATGACCGCCCAAGTGAAGATAGCAGGGGTGGCAACTGGAATGCATGCGAAGAGGAGGCGCTCAAGGGAGGCCACAATTGAGGGGTTCTCAATCTGGATCCAGCGGAACTGCAGGGAGGCCCATAAACCGATGAGAAAATTAGTCTCCGCACAGAGAAGGAGTGCCAGTCCAGTTAACGGGAGCGAGGAGATGGAGGACGAAGCGGCCAGGGAAGAGGAGGCAGAGGCAAAGAAAGCAAGCTGAGCGGCGACGAGGGAGAACCAGACCGCAAAAAAGGCGGCAGATTTGTGGCGGAGGGAGTCAAGGATATACGCGACCATCAGGCCAATGGTGAGAACAACGGCGACGGGAGCGCCGCCAAGGTCCAGGAGGAAGGCGGTAGCCGGTGCGAGGGCGACGGCGATTCGGCCGTTGTAGGCGAACGAGGGTGTGGTGTGAAGGCGTGATGCGGACGAAGAAGATGTGGACGAAGTAGGAGAGGGGCGGAGGGGGCTTGATGTTTCGCCTCCGGTGCTGCCGGAGAAGGTCGGCAATGAGGGGACGCTCATGGTCGGGGAGATGTAAGCACGATGATGGGGGTGGCGGGAGAGGGAGGACTCGTCGAACAACATATTGACGGAGTGTCTTTGGGCTGAAATCGGAAGGTCTTTAGAGAATCCTGTAGCGATCGTTGCTAGGGTTTGGGAGAGGATGAAAGATGAATGAAGCGGCCAAAGGAGACGTGCATCGTCGCCCTTGGAAGTGGGAAGCTAGATTTGGGTCAATGCTTCTTGGACAGATCAAGTGAGCGAGCCCCAGCTTATCTATCAATGGAGAGTTGCCGTCGATACTGTAGCGTTTACTTCAGGACCGCGCGAAGACGCAGTGCGGGGCGGCAGCGTCACTGGATGCAGCGACAAAGCTGGGTGAGCTGTACGGGTAAATTACTAATTTTTAGTGTTTGATAGCATATTATTGATAGTATTTAATCAAAAATTTAATTTAAATTCAACTAAATTCTTAAAATATAAAAATAAAATCCAACATCTATTATATTTAAACATTTTGTTTTCTTCTTCCCCGTTTCTTTTATGACATAAATTTGAATTTATTAAATCCAACAGTGATAATGATTATTTCATTATTGTTCACTGGATATAATAAATGTAAATTTATGGATTTAGTAAATTTCATAAATTTTATTTAATTTGAATCTAGGTAAGAGAAAAACATCGTCTTATGCTCTGTTTGGGGCCGCAGTTTTTGCGCTGCGGCCCGAAACCGCGGAGAGCAATTTTGAAAGCCCGTTTGTTTCGTAACTTCGCGAGGGCGGTGATCCGAAGCTTTCAGAAAGCCAGAAACGGGATAATGCCCACGGCCCCGCATTCACCCCTAAAATTCTTACTATCGCGACACTTTTGCCCTAGCGTCCTCCTCTGCGTCTTCCCCCTCATGCGAAAAAAGGAGAAGCTCGTTCCTCTGCTCTTCTGCTCCTCCCTTTCCTCTTCTCCCATACGAATCAAGGTATAAGGATCTCGAAAACTTTCTCTCCTGAGTCTCCCTTGCGTCTCTGCTCCTCCCTTTCCTCTTCTCCCATCGCCAGCTTCGTATATTGTTTGGATCTTTAATATTTGATTGCATAAAGGGGTTACAAAGCATTAGAAATTGATTTAAACGAAGGATCTATTTTCTTGCTCATAGTTACTCTACATATGAAGGAATATTTTTTTTTTGTTCTATGAAGTATAGCAATATGAAAATGGTTTTGGAAAATGTTGTAATTACTCTGCATTTCCTAGCAATACTATGTTGTATGAAACCTAAACTGGAGAACTGCATTTCTCTGTTAGATACATTGGGATGTTTTTCGGATGCTATGGAGTCATTTCGTGATATGGTTGAAAAGCAAATAGGTATGAAAATGCTACGGGCAATGCTTTCAAATCTATATATATCAGTGGTCCTCATTCCTGTTTCATTCCTCCCCAAAATCAAATTATGATCTATTCCAACTTCTTCTCTACAATAATCTTCTTGCTCTCGGATTTGATAGTGGTTTTTTTTTAATAAAAAAATGTTATGTGATGCTTTCTTGAAATGTTTTTTTTATGTTTATTAATGATAAATGTTATTTGTTGCTCTTGGGCTATTTTTTGCTCTCGGGCTATGCTATCAAAATGTGAAGAAGTGTATTTCTATAAAGTTTACCTATTGTTTAGCTATCTTGAAATGTTTATGTGTGATTCTTCTTTAAAGTTTACATATTGTTGCATTTGGTGTTTTTTCTGTCACACCTATACAGTCATGGTTTTGCCTTGCAATAAACTCGAATATATGTAAAGTTTAGTATACATTACTTTGTCTTTGAGTAAATCATGTTAGTAGGATAGCTGAGAACCCTTTGTAAGGATGTGCTTTGCTTCAATTCACAAATCAGTATATTTGCAATGAAGAATAGTTAAATTTCATGGTGTTCATGGTAGACATATATGAGCAGTAATTACATCACTGCATGACTTATTAGATTTTCTTTTGGTTAAGTACCAAATTGAAAATGTATACTTTATATCATACCCTCACCTCTTCTCTAAATCGTGTCAATGTTATTTCTCATGCCTTCACTTTATCGTAGTAATATAATGGCTATTAAGTCTAAAGAGCTCAGAACACCGACGCTTTGGGAGAAAGAAACAAAATTAATATTTTGCAATCTATGCCTGAAGGAAATTGAACTTGGTAATAGACCTACCACGAATTTTAATAAGAATGGGTGGCAAAATATTATTAAGAATTTCAAAGAAAGAACTTTCAGGGAATATGACACACTTCAAATGAAAAATAAATTGGATCAGCTCAAGGACTGGAAATTTTGGAAGGAATTAAAAAAGGATCAACTGGTTTGGGTTGGGACCCAGTAAAAAAAATAATTGATACCTCAGAAGAGTGGTGGACAGAAAAACTTGCAGTATAAAAACATTAAACCATTCTAATTTGCACTTTATCATTTTATTTTTGCCAAATAATTGAAAGGTTGAATGTTTTATTTTTAAGGTGGTGCCTGCAGCAAAAAAATTCAAACTTGTGGGACTTGACCCCAAGTTTGAGGAGAAGTTAGACCATATGTTTGGCGGGTAAGAAAATATGTATGTGCTACAAGTGAGACAGGGTTTGTTGTTACCCATGACAATGCAGCAGTTAGCCTGTCAGTTGATCCCCCATTTCACACTCAGGACCTCCCTGAAATCCAGTCAACGAATCGGTCTAAGAGAAAGAGAAAAAGTGGAGGTCCCTCTATCAGAAACCAGATATCATACTTGATATATTCTTCGAACGATAGCCCCCATAAAGTCAAGAGCGCCTCAATGAACGAGGTGGTGGAATTTCTGGAAGAGAACCCGGAGATTGGTGATTATTTTAATCTGTACTTTTTTGTTGTGGAGCTCCTGCAAGGTTCTATCCACAGAGATTTTTTCAGAGCAGCGGCAAAAGACCGACGAGTTGCTTATCTATGTCATTTTTATGCCCGTAGCGAAAATTGAGGCATCAGCGATTTCATTTTATAATTTTTGAGAGACATTCTATTACTTTAGTTATTCGTTGGAACATTGAACAACATTATTTTACTTTATAATTTCATGCTTTCTTTCTATTTAACATCCCTTACTATTATCTTTTTTATTGTAGTTGCAACGTTATGTTATTTGGATTCAATAATTCATGATTCTTTTATGTTTTTTTTTTTTTACAAACTAGTTACCAGCATGGACTGAAAATAAGAACGACAAAGGAGGAGAAATGCTGCAATCCAATTGATCATTTATTACTACAATAATTACATTGATTGCTCACCTTATTACAAATCAAATTATGTCGGAGATAGATGTGTAGGAGAATTGCTTACTGGCCTAGGAGCATGTTTAGGATGACACATGAGATTTTCACCGACCTACTTGTTGAACTCAATACATCGCATGGTCTACAGGTTCATCTAGGACAACTGAACGAGAGGTGTTAGCGATGATTTTTTTTATATTGTCACAAAATGAGTCAGTCCGTAGTGTAATGGAATGGTTCCAACACCTTTCCGAGACAATAAGCAGATATTTCACCGTAGGTTTGAATGCTCTTGTGAAACTAGCCACACATGTCATAAAATCATTGGATCCAACATTTGCACAAACTCCGTCAGAGATTGAACCCGATACACGCTACAAGTCATTCTTTAAGGTTGTGATCACGAAATGTACTGTTCATATTTTGAGTTAGTTAATTTGGTAAACATGACCACAGGGGTCTTTTCAGGACTGCATCGGTGCAATAGATGGAGCACACATTGATGCATGAATACCAAATGATGATAAAGCTACATTTATTGGCTATGCAAAATTTTATGGCAGTCTACAATTTCAACATGTGTTTTACATTTGTCATGTCCGGTTGGGAGGGTAGTGTGCACGACAGTATAATTTTCAACAGTGCAACGTGAAATACCCATTACAACTTTTTGCACCCTCCGCACGGTATGTTGAATAATGAGTTACTAAGTTCTCCTTTTGTACACGTTGAAGTTAAATTGAAGAATAATTCTAGGAAAATATTATTTTGTCGATGTCGGGTATCTATTGCAATGAGGTTATCTTAAACCATATCTTGACACCAGATATCACATACCAGATTTTAAATGAGTCAGCAACGTTACGCGGGGCCGAAAGGAGATGTTTAATAAATAACATCCATCCTCACGAGGCGTGATCGAGAGAACTTTTGGGATTTGAAATAAGATGTGGGTGATACTGCGTGATATGCCACCTTACCCTTTTTCAAAATAGGTCAAAATTATTATGGCAACGATGACACTCCACAATTTTATTTGACGCCATCCTTCCCGAATTGATGTTGATGTCTACAATGCTGAAGAAAATCAACATGAACCGCCAATCGAAGCATTTGAATACCACATTGGTCATTCTTTGCCACAAGGTGATAATGATCATGATACTATTTGTACAAAGGACGGAGAAGGTGCAAATGAAATGGTGGTTCTTTGAGAACAAATTACTAATGCATTATTTAAGGGGTGATTGTGGACATACTATACTTGTAACAACAAAAATGTTCTCCTCTAACAAAATTACTCATAACCTTATAAAAGATGCACATCAACATGAGGTTGGGGTAGTTAAATCATTGCTTTCAATCATCAAAACTTTTGGATCTTATAAAGTTTACTTTTTTTTCTCCTTCATTATTATTTTTGCATTAACATAAATTACACCTAAACTTTCATATGAACATACATAGCACTTGGACAGCTCATTGAGCTGACCAGTAACAGATCATGCTCTAAAAGGTTGTTTGGAGGCAAGAAACAAACAGGATAAATAGATTTCTTTTTAAGATGCTCAAACGATTTCAGGGAATTAGGACATCAAATCATGTGTGTAATTACTTCATTATAAAATGCTTTCATATGTGCATACATATCACATTCTAAAATTTAGTGGTAAATTCCTGGCTGGACTTCCAACACTTTGGAATTGTAGCTGGTTATTTTGCCTCATTTGAGAAGTTCTGTAGTATTTTCATGCTTTAGAAGGTTGTTCGGTGCCAAGAATCAAGCAGGATTTATAAATTTCTTGTTAAGCTGCTCAAACGAATTCAGGGAATCGGAATAGCATGCCATGGCTATTTGGCATTCGTTCAGGAATTGAATTAGAAGAGGTTTACTTCAATCTACTTAGGACATGCATTTTTCTGTACAATATGTGTGTGTGTGTGTGTGTGTGTGTGTGTGTAAATTCTATATATATGCTTGGGGAAGGGTAATATGATGTTACTGAGGGAAGTGGACAATTACAATTGAATGAAGTTTTCCTTATATATATATACATAAGTAAGAGTTTAGTGATATGCAATTTCCTAGTATGAAGTGTTATATTTGCTAGGTTTAGTGGTTTGTCCTAACTGGAATTCCTTGGTGTGAAGTTGTATATTAGGGAAGTCATTGAAAGCATTTGTAGCTTCCAGGAATTGTAGCTAGTTCATTTACTTTTTAAAAATTGTGGATCTTCTCAAGTATTTTTTTTCCTTTCTGTACAACTGTTATGTCATGTTTTCGATCATTGGGATTTCTTCAGGAATTGAACTAAGACATTTTATATAACTTTACAATTCCATTTATGTAAGTTATGTAATTTATTTTGCAATGGCATTGAAGTGCTTCATTCTTCTAGTTAAAGCTACGTTTACTTTGCTTTTTGAAATAAAGTATGTAGTTGTTTTAGGCAGTTGGTTGAGTATATTTTTTTCAACATCAGATGAAATTGAAACATATGTAATTTGAAGTGTTAGATTTCTTCGAGATAAGATTGATGCCTGGGAAATTTTGCCTCTTACATTCAAATTATCAGTGTATGGCTTTTATTGTTTTGCTTCTTACATTTAGATTATCATAAAAAGCTACTTCTACTTTTGCTACACTGAAGCAAGATTTAAAAATTTATTGTCAAGCTACTAAAAAAATTCAGGAAATTGGGACAGCATGCCTTTCTTCTGTTCTGGCATAGCTAATCCCACAGAATCATATTTTTAGGGGCATTTACAAACATGTCATGCTACACTTATCAATACTCTTGGATGTTCTAAAGTATTAATTATTTTTCTTTGTGCATTTACATATATACCACATGAACTTTATATTTTGCTCCACTGATTGAGCTCAATAGAAGAGATGCTCTCCAAGGTTATTTGGTGGCAAGAGTGAATCATGATTTGAAAATTTCTTGTTAAGCCGATCAAAAGAATTCAGGGATTTGGGACAGCATGCCTTTCATCTGTTCTGGCAGAACTAATCCCACAGAATGATCTTATTAGGGGATTAGCTTATAAATATTATCAGATTGCTTCTTATCAGATAAATAAATACATAAGAGTTGAATGAAGTATGCATGTTGACCTCACTTTTGGTTGAGGTCTAGAAACTTCTTTAGTAGCCTAGGTCTAGC